>VZRU01004332.1:50431-109529 GCA_013398155.1 Pedionomus torquatus
AGGGACAGGGTTATTTCTCCCCTGGCTCTGGCAGGGCCCAGGTATCCCACCCCACTGAGCCCTGCCCAGGGGTCGCTGGGAGCTGCCGGGAGGGGAGGGGTGACCGGAAGTGCGGGGTCTGCGACGGGCGCGTGGCTGCGGTCAGGCGGTCGGCAGTCGGTATCGCACTCGCGTTTGTATCCTTCTCCATCCGAGTTACTGTTTTTCCCTGTTCTACCTTGTTGTCCCGTTAAACAGTTCTTGCCCCAACCCACGAGTGCTGCCTTTTTCTTTCAACTGCTCTAACGCCGCCACAAGGCCTTAGCCAGCCGGGCTGCCGCGGGGTTCTTTGTTGCCGTCTGAGGCTAAACCACGACACCAATCACCTCCCTATTTTCCATGTGCCTTAGCAGAGATTCCAGGAGAATCTGCTCCATGATCTTGCCAGGTATAGAGGTGAGACTGACTGGCCTGTAGTTTCCTGGGTCCTCTTTTTTCCCTTACATTACAATACATTACATTACAATAAGGTGAATAGCAAATTTAAATGTACATCAAGAGGAGACACACACACGCAAAAAAATGGATTTAAATCCTCCCTAAAGACAGATGATGTAAATCACTGAGTCTTTTTGATAGCATCAATTCAATAACTACTATAACAAAAAAGATTATTTTTTAATAACTTGGTCTCCAACTAGGCCAATACCTAGTAAAATCAAGAGGATGACTGACAGACATAAATATCTTTCAAAAGAGACAGAGTCCTTTTTTAATAATGCATGTTTAGCTAAATTATGAATCATTTCATGGTCTTTGCCCAGAGAAATCCCATGCCACAGTCCTCACTGATAGTAGCCTGTAACTCAACACCTATGATGCCAAAACAGCTGTTCAAATACAGGCTTTCTTTGTGTGTGTGTGTGTAATTTCAGCATCATTTTTTTTTTTTCTCTGTCAGTTTAATTGCTTGGAGACCAGATTCCAGTTCAGATAGACCCCACAGACAAATACAAAGAAGTGACGCTATTGCTGCAGGAATGGAAGTTATCAGTTTCTCACTAGAATTCTTCTTCTTCTTTGGGATCACTTTAAAACTTTGCCAAATTGCCTTTGGGCCTTATGTGTGTTTTTTAGGGGAAGCATATACAGGTGAAAGGAATGTTAACCTGATATATTGTTCATGGCAGGATAGCTGTACCCTCTGTGCTTCTACCTTGTGCCATCTATGTGTTCTCCACGGTCACTGNGGCTGTACCCTCTGTGCTTGATAGAGACAGAATACTCCCATCAACACAGCATCCCTTTGCCAATGGACATAGGGAATTTTTGTGCCATCTATGTGTTCTCCACGGTCACTGGGGACTGGATAAGCAGGATTTCTCCTCAGCACGCCATCTTTTCCTGCGACTCTTCTGCACTTGTTTATTGGCTATGCTATGCCTGCTGCTGTGTACACAGCAGCTTACTGCATCCTTTCTTGTTTCAGAAAACCAGCTGTGGAGGAGTTCGCATTCATTCTTCTTCCTCTTGGTTCATCCTTAAAATACTGTCTGGGCTGTTCAGTATGGAGAAGGAAAATGTGTAGAGGCAGTCCTTTCTGCAAGCCTGCTTCCCAATTGAGGGGAAATGGCAGAGCATTTCCTTGTGTACCATTGCTGGGAAGACAGCAACATCTGTCAGTTGTGATATGCAGAATATTAAACCAGGAAGTATGATTTTTTTCTTGGCACATGTCTACCAGATGATGGCTTGCCAGTAAAAATAACTGACAATAAGGCAGATAGTAAATAAACAATTTTACACCTCCCAAGTATTAGAAAATCTTGAGAATACCTTAAAACACGTGAGTAATTTTTTAAAAAATTACATTTTGAGGTTTGTTTTTTTGTTACCTTTGCTCTTTATGCTTGGTTGATAGTTTAAATGATGGTTCTTTTATTCTCATTCTCAAAAAGGTGTAAGCTGGAAAAATTTTGAAAAGAAAAACAAAATAGCTGATATATTCATATATTCTCATAATTCTGGCACCAAGGGCAACTTGAAGGAAGGAAAAGCAAACAAACCAAGCAGCCAAATAACCCAAAAGAGCAGGACTCCCTGAGACAACCAAGATGCTAAGACTTACAATTTTGACTGAGCTGCCTCAGATTATATTTCTAGAACTTTTTGCTGATTTAATTAAAGTTTTGACTAGGAGTAAAATAAGAATGCCAATTTTTTTAGCTAGTAAGTTTTTGAAATACCATGTCACTAATAAAGTCTTTCTTCCCACTCTCAACCAGTCCTTTTTTCCCCAGTCTACATGTAAGCTTCTTACTTACATACCTGTGTAGTCAGTTCACTTTTGTAAGATGGGGGTGCCATACTCAGTTTTACATCCCAGATTAAATTATCTCTTCTGTCCTTAGCTGAGGACTGCAATAGTATGACACTTCCTGAACTGGGTTGGTTTATTCAATAATATGCAAACCCCTTTTGTAAGTGTCTGTGTGAGTAGGAGAATATTATGTGTTATACAACTGTGTACAAGTGCTTCAAGAAATGTTAAAACAAGAAACATATTAAAGATGTCAAAAAGACGGTTTGTTCTCCTGAGGGTTTCTGCAGTGTCTGCTTTTGTAAAACATGGTCTTAAAAAACAAAAAAAAAACCCACCATGGAAATTTAGTGCCGTTGCCTGACTTGTATAGGGGAAAAAAAAAATAGTGAGATGCTATATTCCCCTAGCCAGCACATGTTTCTGAGATGCTTCTCGTGGGTAACAGTTTGTTAGCGGGATGATGTATGTTACCTTGTAGAGGCAGCAGTGTACTGTCATTTCTGCAGTTTGTCCAAAGAATTTTTGCCAACCATACTATTTTTCTGAGCAGAGCACAGCTACCCATTCCACTCTGACAGGGCAGGGTATGCTGATATAAATCACACTGTAGTTCCTGAGCTCCGATGAATCTCATAAAATGAGAGGATAGTCTGCTGTAATTAAATTGTGGAGCAATCCCTATAGAAAAACATTCTTCCCTTAAGGTATAATATGTTTTTAATAAAAAGGATAGATCTTGATGCAATGTATTCCATCCCAGCTATCTGACAGTGCTTAGGTATGCAGGATGTTAAATCAAACCCTTGCAATAATAAAATTTGAATTCTGAGATGCTGCATTTCTTTTTGATGAGGAACTAATTGTACCATATCACTGGCATGCTGAAGAAATGTTGCTTAAAGATCAAGCTCCAACATCAGTAAGCACTTTTTGAAGTCACATACTTCCAACTATGAGAAGACTTGTTTGTGATATGTCAATTATGACTTATGGCTTTCAAAGTAGTGAAAGGTAGTGACTTTCAAAACCACAGTCAAAAGGAGTCCATTGAAGTAGCAACTGGAAATACATTGGTCTTTTCAGTTCTGATTGTTTAATTAATAACTTCTAATTTTAATATACAATATACAGAATTACTTGATGACAACTGATATAAAGCAATTCTCATAAAGCAACTCAACTAATTAAAAGATGTAAAAATTCTACAATCAAATAACCTAGCCAGTATCTATCACCATCAGAGGCCTTCATTCTAGGAAAAACGAAGCCCCTCCAGTGAAATTCCAGTAGCAGCTAAGTGGTCTGTTTAATTTAATTGTCTCTTTCGGGGGTTCTTCTGTTTTAATAATGAATGCTGCTTTAGCAGCTGGAAATGTGTGTGTGGGCATGTGCCTGCACCTACACACTTGACAAAGCTTCATATGAGGATGACCCTGGCCTTTGTGACCTGGAAACAACATGTGGAATTGCATACTTAAACGTGGTCCTTCTTTCTTCCATAAAGGCCAAAATAACTGTCATGTTTGGAGCTGGGAAAGAATTTTCCATTTTGGCAGTTCGATAGACCTTTTCTTCCCTTTCGCAGCAGAGCTGAGTAAAAAGCTGATTCATTCTTATCTAACTTTTGTGAAATGTAAATTATATCAGGATACTCTACCCTGACTTTGAAAAGGACATGTTTAAGAGACTGTACTGACTCATGAGTTCTTCAGTTAGCTGACCAGACAGCCAATTTATTATAAAATTGTAGCCTGAGTACAGGATGGGGCTGGCTAGCCATTTTCTCTGCCTTTCTCATGGATTATGTTTCCTGAGCATTTCCAGGTGGAATAGGAAGGTAGACAGTCAGGAAGAAATAACAACCCTATACTTCTCCCTTTAACATACCTCTATGATCCTCCCATTACTATGGTGTCTGGGCAATTCCTATTCTCTCCTACAGTTACTGTCACAAAACTTTAATAGTGTGGAACATCCCTGTTATGTACCTTTTACCAATGAGAGCTGGGAACCAGGCTATGTTTGTGTGCATATAGGCAGATTTTTGCTAGGGTTGCCCTTTTATGCAGAAGTCTTGTGGTTAGAGGACTTGAATGGGAAATTCAGTCTGAAGGGGTTGAATTTTCACCATTTAGCTCCTCTGGAAGTGCTATGAAAGCAGTACTGTTGGGTAGCTGGGCTGAATCAGGAGTGGGGACTTTGTGCCTCCTGGGGAAGGGAGAATAGATTGCATCACAGAGTGAAAGATTCAGGATGCTAGGAGAAAATATTAAGAAATGTTAACCTGATATTACAACCCAGAGAGGACCAGTCTCTCTCAGAAGTGTGTTTGAGGGTGTGCTCTGTGCTCGAGGGACTGCACTGGAATTTTTCATTTTGAGCATCAATAAGTGAAATGTATAAACTGAACAGATTTCAGTGCTGAAAAGTGGGGACAGCTCTGCATGAATCTCTTTTGAATGAAGTAAAAATAGGCCGACTAAAATCAAAACCCAATCGGGGTGCATTACGAAGCACTGCCTTCCACTTAGTTTCCTATCAGCCTTCCTCGAGGCAAGGATCGAAGAAGTGGTGCTTTTGCTTCATTGTTGTTGCTGGTTTGTTAGTGTGGTTTTAAACAGGAATCCATATAGTCTTAAAGACAGAGCTGTAGCATCATTCAATGAAGATCAAAAATACCTCAAACATCAAAGGTGAAACGCAATTAGATACTGAACCAAATTCAGTGGAATCCAGCAAGACTGCTCCTGAGCAACGGTTTGTGAATATTCATCCCCGCTTTGCCCTGTCTGTCTCTTACCTGATTGTAAGGACTGTACTGAAGCAGTTCAGGGAGATGCCTCCCACTGAGCAATGACAGTATTTCTGCACCAATATCCCAGGGAGAATGTACCATCAGGACTCATAATCTGAAGAATCGGCTTTTTTGAGGTGAGTGAATAGGCAAGGAAAACTGAAGTGTTGCCTAATGGCTCGATAAATATTGTTTTGGGGTATTATTATGGACTCTACTTTACGCCATGACCAGAACCACAAACTATGTCTCTAACCAAGAAATTGTCTCTCAGCTGTGAAAAAAAGCTGTATTTCAGTAAAGGAACTTGAAGTCAGTCTCATCCTGTTTTTCAAAACAGGCTAACCACAGTATTCTGCCTATTTGATTACTCGCTTTCTATCTGCTCCATTTATTATGGGTCAGGTTTTCTTTAATTGTGTGGGGATGTAAAGTTGCAGACGTACCAGTATTAGTTCATAAACCTTGAGGATTAAATCCCCATTGATATCAAGTCTCTGAAGCTGCAGCATTCGTTATTCTTTTTCTGTATTGTTGTGAAGCCATCCTCTGAGCTGCTAAAGTGCCTCCAAAACTCATTGCAGCCATGTGTGCATTTTAATGATAGGTGAAACAATCCTTGCCTGCAGTTTGTTAAACACTTTGACATCCTTATGAATTAAAGGTGTTATAGAAATGTAAGATCATTATGCGGTTTTAGATTCCCAAACATCTCCTACATGTATTTGAATATTGATAAACTCATGGCTTAAAAATGCTGTGACTGCAACTTCAGAAATTTCTTCTATTCCAGTTTGTTTAACCAAAGCTTGTTTAACATTAAATATTTAGCAAATTTCTTTCTTCAGATCAGCATACTCATTAATAACTTAAAATATAAACTATCATACATTAAACATGCAAATCAGACATTTTATTCAAACTAGGTCCTCAGTCTCCTACACGTAGTTATGATAAATAGCACCTTCTGCAGTGAGTCACAGCACTGTTTCTGTCAAAATTACTCCCTGAGCAATGAGCGAGGCAGAGAGAGGCAGCAGAGTCTGGCTGTGTCTTTGGCCAATGCTGACTGCCTGTTACAACACGCCTTTAAGGTTTTGGCCTCTGTTTTCCTTTTTCTGTGCTCTGGGAATACAATATATTTAACTCAGTTCACAGTGCCTTCAGAAGGGGATAGTGATATAACTTTTTTTAGTGTGGGGGGCTGGCAGCTTGATCTGTGGCATACTTACCAAATTACTGCCCCAAAAGAGCTTGTTCGTTTGAGGAACTGAGGACCAGCCAGCCCAGTTCAACCTATGGTTTTGTGAGACAAAGTGATTCTGGAACATAGCAATGTCTGGGGGAACAGGATCCATTTTGTGATGCTGCCAGACTGTGTTTAGGTACATTAGACAAGCCTATATCATATCTTAGACATTGCTATAGTAAGAGACCCTAGAGCATTCACGGATAGAAGATACCAACCTCGTGTGGCACTTGGAAGGGCCACAGTGAAACATAATAACAAAAAACATTTTTTTCACAGAATTTTTTCTCTGATTGAAACATTTGTAATAGGTTTTTGAGAAGTGATCTCAATGGAACTTTGAAGACTACACGAACTATTGAACCCCTAGGGAGACTTGGACGCTGATGAAAATAGGAATATATGCTAAATGGTGTTGACTTTAAAATAAGCTACTATTGTGTGAAAATAAAGTAGATCATAGAAATAGTAAGTAATCCCATTCAAGCTTAAATAAAAAGTAATTAATCTTTGTAGGGAAAAGGGAAGTTCAAAGAGCGTTGCAAGGAAAGAAACTGAGGTAGTGCATTACCTAGCCCTAAAATGGGCAAGCTCCTGTAGTCAGATTGAGAACGTTTGTTATTTATCATGCTAAGTCCTATCATAATGCTCAGTTTTCCCATCACATCACATCAGGATTTAACAGACATGCTACTCCTCTCCCTTCACCACAGCCTCTCTGCTTTTGTGCCCTGCCAGCATGCCAATGGTGAGCATACTGCACTTTCTTATATTATATGACTAAAAAAATAATGAAGTTGTTTCATACATACACTTTTTTACTTAAGGTGAAACAATATATTTTAAGAATTTTGAATAAAAAGAATTATTTTAAAGGACTAGGATGGTTTGAATATGTGAGTATTCATTCTGAAGACGACATACTTTTAGTATTTGTTTTGGTTGAGGCTCTGCTATTAGATGAGATCCTTATTTGCAGAAAAGAATTTCAGCAGCTTAAGACAATGCTGCATCATACCTCCTATTTCAAATTATGTTTAAGCTTGTAGGGCCCAGCTGTAATACTATGAGACAGAAGAAGACTCATACAAGGAAGAAAAACATTAGCAGGACATAGATTATACTAGATTCTACTCAGGATCTTAATTCAGAGGTATTTTCCAGGAATTGGTGTTCTTATTTTAACTCTGGCACTATATTGGTAAATAGCGGCCTCTAAATTCTAAAAACTATACAGTCTGTAATGTAGTGGCTTAGCTTATATCTGAGCTCTTTGTTTTAAGCATATATAGGTCTCACCTGGTTATCCTCTTTTTTCATACCGGTGGTATTTATTAAAACAGAAAGGATCTGAACATTGCCCTTCAGCTTTCAGAGTCTAAATGGCTATCACACTACAGGTTGCTTTTTCTTTGAAACTATTTGTATTGCAGCTGAGTATAGAAACTGCTTCATGTGCTACAGCCATGTGAAAACTGTTGTTTTCCTTAATTCTTTATTTTCCTTTCATCCTAACTGATTACCACCTCAGTCAGAATTTATCAGCACTGCTCTGTGCACCGGACTGTGTGACCTATATTTTATGACCTTGCGTCCAAAATCTAATTCTCTGGTAAAACTCATATTTCTCTGTTGATCTTTTAAAGACATTTTCCTCATTAGCATGGCAGGAAAGCATGTGGAAGCCAAGTGAAACAATATGTAATTTTGCATTACATTCAAATTCCTTGCTGCAGTGCACTCAACTAACCTTCTATTAAAATTGTATTTTATCCCCATATCCATGTTTTCTCTTTTGCAAACAAATAATCTATCAGTGCTAAGGAGTTATTTATTTTCTCTGTCTTTGATTATTCCTGTTAGCTCCCAGCGCTCAATTTGACCATTTTTTCTGTGGCTACTCACTTAGCCACAGTGGTATCAGACTTTCCAGTACATTAAAAATCCCCAGCAACTGTTTCCACTGCAGGGCTATCTTTATTTAAAACTGTAATATGAATAAGAAATTATATACAATAAGAAACTAAATCTAATTCTCAGTATAATGCTAACTTCTGGATGGTAAGTTGTCGTTATGGACAAGGAATACTTCGAGCATTATGACAACAAAAGAGCATGAAAGAGAAACAGGAGGTGTGAACAATTAAACTGTAAGATTCTAATGCCATAAAGGAGTTTGTGCATAAATCAGGTAAGTGATTGTGAGTAGCAGCTTTTCTTTTTCCCCACAAGAAATCGACAAGAATTTGGATTATTTTAATGAATTATAAGGCATTTATAAATCCACTCTTAGGCAAAGAAAGTCATTTGTGTGTTGTCAGTGCAATTTTATTTGATCATGTCACTTCCTAATAGACATAAAAATTCTTATGGGTCTTGAAAAGTTTCATAACTAATTTCACCCCAGAAATAGCTAGGATCATCAGCTGAACAATGTTAGATGAAAATTTCAAGTGCTCTTTACAATCATACTATTTTTAAACCACACCCAGCGATGAAAAATAGGTTTTGTACTATATGTATATAGAAAAATCACAACAGTAAATGTTGGAAATGAAACAAAAAAGTATTAAAATAATCCAAAGGATTTTGCTATTATACATGGAATAAACTCAGGCTGATACATTTTTGGTTTTCTTTGTTGGTGTACTTACTGGTTGTATTTAAAGCTGTTGTAGATGACACAGCACCTTCAGAAGCACTGAACTGGGAAAAAGGGGTTGCTTCCTAGTCTTGTGTTCATCTCTAAGATATTGTCTGACCCTGGAATGTAACACCTAATTTGGATCCAAGTTGTGTTCCTGCTTCATATGCCACAGTTAACAGATATCAAACAGGTGAGTTTTTTATTCTCATTCACATAAGGAGATCACTCTGCTTGCTCTGCGGTACAAAATACACTGCATATTAAGTGAGTAGCTGGAGAAATGATTTGGGGCAAGGAAGGGAAACACGATGATGAAAATACCTGTTTTCAGATATCCGTGTGTTTACAAATGTCCATGATGTTTGCAAATATCCATGATTTCTGTTACAAAGAATTAGTAAACCCGAGGCTCTGTACAAGGTAGTGTGGTCCTTTTCTAGTCAGCACAAGAGCAATTTGATGAAGTTATAAAATTAAGAAATCCTAAAGCAAAACCACTGCTTTCCCCTTTGTTTGCTGCTATTAAAATATCTCTAGCTATACTAGCTTCAGAGAAACTGTTCACAGTTTACTCGGCACGTGATAATGCACTTAATTAGGTACTTAACCTCCTGTTAAATTCTTGCTGAGTTAAGGAAGGTTGGCTTGTGTGCATGCTGAATTGGATACCTTTGTTGTGGGGGGTTTTATCTCACTAACTGAGAAGTCCAGCATCCCAACATTTCCTGCTGTCTCTCATAGATGTCCAAAACTCCTGCTGTGCTCATTGTCAAAAGTGGCCTGGGAGGCTCCAGGTCCCACCATTTCTCTGCACTAGAAATTGCCCTCAAATATCCTGCCAATGGGAGCATCCCCACAAACAGTATATACCCTCACCGTGGTCAAATGCAAAAACTGGTATAGCTGAAAAACACATTGAGGTCATAATTGAAAGAGCCATGGCAGCATTTCAGTCTCAAGAATGCAAATACCCTAGTTTTGAAATAATTGGATACAGAAGCATTCAAAGCACAAATAATAACGAGACAATATGCAATGTTTGCTATGGCAACATGAGTTCTGAAGCCAGCAATACGGTAAAGATGCCTCTGGAGAGAAAAATGTGGAATTGCACTGGAAGGCAGATTGGAGACAGCTGGTGAATGCCAAAGTGAAAAGATCTAAAGGGCAAATCTATATAGGCAGCTCTTCTAATGTTGGTGTAAGGTAAACTGGAATCATAATGTGGCCACATTACAGAACCTACTGGTGTGTTTGGTTGTATATGCACTGTTACAGTCCTCCATCCCAGGAAATAATTCTGACTCTAAACAAAACGGTGCAGAATAACTTGCATCTGCACTATCTAAGGGTGTCTCAGCACTGCTTAGCACTCAATCCAGACCTCCCCTAGGCTGCACCGTTGCACCTTAAATTAGCTTATTTTTATGGCTGTGGCTTCTTGCCTAACTCTAAATGTCTGAAATGATATTAAAGCAGCCTGTAAAAGGAGTATTTTTCTTCTAGCATGAGAACCAAGGGTCTGCATTGCATGGTTTGGAACACACCAGGAGAGGGTGTAGAGAGATTTTAGGATGTCGAAGCTGCATCAGCAGCATTGGAGGACTACACATGATGAGGAGAACCAAAGCACTGCAGTGTTATCCACAATATAATAAAGGCAACTCTTCCTGGAGTAAACTATTTGGAACAACTCTGTTTTGGTTCGGTGGAAACTAGTTGATTGACTTCAAAAAAGAACCTAGCACTGAATTAACTTGTATATAGTTTAGACAAGCAAGGTACCAGAACTTAGGGCTGAACTGTGAAGTTGATAAAAAACACAAAAAACTCTTTACTATGTTTGCTTTGGTGTTGTGTGGTTGAAATAAAGCAATTGGATGCTTCTATATAAAATTCAGTCCAAGTGTTACATTCCCAGGAGGAAATTTTCAATTTTTTTTATGAACCTGTGTAGAGATCAAAATACAATAGAAGCTTTTGACATATCTTTTATTACCTGTAGACTCAGTATCTTGAATGACAATAGCAAAATATTTTAAAAACAGATAACGTCAGATCAAGATTTTATGTTGCAAAAAAAAATATTTGAACAAGTTAGATCATTCTGATAACTGAATGACCATAAACTCTCCCATGTTGACTAGTGTTGCGTTTCAGTAAGACTTGAAAAAGTGTTGTCAGAACCCATCTGCTGCCACAAAGAATACTATTAATGGGTTGACTGCAATTAAAGAACTGTCCTCTCAGATGCTTTACATACTCTCAGTTCAGTCACTGAAAAGGACCTAAATATGCACCAAGTGAACAGTGTTTGCATCATTTTTATGAAACATCCACACAGTGAGTACTGTGCTGGAGAAAAAAAGCAGCTCCTGCTGGCCGTTTCCCAATGTAAATTAATAACAGATGTTCCCACAAAGTTAAGACTTGTTATTTAGATAGTTAGAGCAACAGTCAGTTATTAGTGCCAGCTTATTGTCAAAAGAGCTCTGGAGAAAAATGAATAGGAACCCCTGACTTCTTTGTAGGTGATTTGACAGGAGTTGAAAGTGTCATCACTATCCTACAGCCCATACAAACTGTCATTACAGTTCTTTGTGCTAAAGACAAGCCTACAGTTTCAGTGATCCATCCGTGTTATGAAATCATGTGTATGTCACTGAAAGTTACCAAACCTGAATTGAGCTTGGTAGCTTATTGGTAACAGCAGTGAAAACCTCAGTGGCTAAACATCTAGGTTTAGTGACCAAGCCAGATATTGTTAGGCTTATTGTTTGATTTCTTTGGGTACACACACACACACACAGGGTGGTGATGGGAATGAAAAGATGTTAATTTAGATTTCCAGGGAGCTGTCTATTGGATTCTAGACACCAGATGTGTTTCCATGAGGAAATGCAGAAAATTAAGATTTATGATAGATCCTGCAATTCTAGGTCTACAATGTTGCATGTGCAAAGAGACACATGTAGAGGGTAACAGCACTTCTGATAAAACTTTAGAAAGCAAATCTTTGCAATTTACCCCCTATCTGTGAAGTTCTCAAGTGGGAGGATTCCAAAATGTGCACTTGAGAAGATATTAGTGGGTGTTCTGGTACAAGTCAAGAAGGTATTAAGTATGCTCATGTTTGAGATTAGCAGTTGAAAATTAAAGACAATAAAATGCAATTTCCCCATGTGGTTGAAGTTGTGCAAAACCAGGTATTTATTCTTGTCAATATTGGAAAAGGAATACCCTACATGTTCCAGCAATTTCAAGTAGTGAAAGAATCTGCTCAGCTGCTAGTGATATCAATGTTCAGAAGAGTCTGTCCCTCTGGTGGAATATGTCAATCAACTGATTATCATTAAAAAAAAGGAGTAGAGAGAAAAGTTTGAAATGTGGATTCTGACCCTGAATTTACAGGGACTTTGACATGTTTATTGTTAATTAAAAACAATTTACATGCTTTTGTAAAAGGTGATTTCATTTTGAAACAGTTGTAAATATCTTGTTTTCTATAGCAACACTTACTTTAAGGAATGTATTGTGATACATATAGTATTGTTGGAGATGTTTTCTTGCACTCCTGTTTACCAGTTACCCTACATAAGCTGCAAAATTCACAATAATTTAGGAAGACCGTGACTGCTATTTAAAATGGGCTATCTGAAGTACAGTTAAAAGATGTGACAGCTGATAGAAAATGTCATGAAGGAGAGGAAAATGCTGATGATTACCAAAAGGAAGAAATAAGAATATGTGGTGTATCTAAGTGTATGTGTATGTTTTATGAAAGCTTTGCTTGATAAACTTTCAAGATGAGCTATGAAACTCCAAGATTAGGATACTTTTAAATGTGATAGCTGAGATCAAAGAAAAAATCACAATGTCATATATACAAAAGCACTCATATCTCTAGAATACATTACTCAGCCATGGTAAGCAACCCACTCTAGATTTCATGATTACTTGAAAAACACTTTGCAGCTTACAGTCTGCAGACATAGCACTTAAGATATGCTGCCATTCATGTATTGTACAAAACAAGCTAGGAATTGCATAAAAATCTTACATCTGTTGCATAGGAAATCAGCTAGGAAGCTTAACAGTGAAAATTGCATTAAGATGTCAAAAGCAGCCAGGTTCAAGGATCCTTTGCGAGTTTTTTTCAGCTTCACAAAATAGATATATGATGGTCATTGTGCTTAATCTTTCAACAACTCACTTCTTATGGGGAAAACATAGTGTTAAACAAATGCAAAAAAGTTGTATGAGCACAGATTTTCCAGTTCTGAGACTCAGAAGACACTGCGTGTCCTGATAGGTTAATACTCTTGGTCAGCGACAGGAGACATTACGGAAGCTTTTAATTAACATCCCCAGAGTACTTGTTTCAACAGTGGATAACCAAAAGTACAGAGAAAGATACTATTTGTATCTTTCTCTATGTGAATGAACACTTTGAGAAATTAAAGTAATAAGAATGAAAACAATAACAAGAAATAGATTATTTTTTTTTGTCAGTAGTAATAATTACAATTGTGAGTGGTCAGTGTCTTAAACACACCAAGTAGATGTTTCATAAGAGATGGTGATGATTTCCTTGAAGAGTATGTCTAGGTAATTTCCTCTACAAGAGGAGAAAGCTGGAGAAAAAAGCCACTTTATTTTGTATAGTCAATATTTAGGCATGCACCATTGGAGAAAGTAGTGTCATAGGGACAGCAGTCATCTATTCTTAGTTATCTATTCTTTCTATAGAAGTGCTTTACATACTTAAAGCATTAGAGACTGAACAATCTGTATCTATAAAAGTGGTATCAACTCCCCATGTGGATTCTGGATAATATTAATACATGCTATTTCAGTTGTTCCTGTGTTTTGTTTTGTTTGTGGATTTGGGAATTTTACCACCCCACACATCCCTCCACAAAATTACCACCTCTTCAACAGGCAACTATATATAATTATCTTGATCCATTTTACCAGAAGAAGTACTGTTTGACAGTCCCATCAAGTTGTTATCTATGGAGACCTAGCAACTGGTTCTTGGTGGAAAGTGCAGTCTGTCATTCCTTTCTTTCTGTCTTCTGGGCTCCATCAACAAATTTCTCTCACCATTTCAAATTTCAGTAGTAACTTGTGATGGATTTGGAGCTCCTTGGTAAGGGTGATGTGACAGATTTGGAGCTATTCAGAAATAATTTATTAGTTCAGCTAGCAGACTGATATCTTTTTCGCTTGATAAGAAAGTGTAACTTCAGCTTCTCCTCATAGGAGGCACTGTAATGGTTCATGACTCTAAAAGTCTATTTTTGTATAGAACTGGCATGTCCGTTTGCAGTCTGGTGCTGTCTTTTGTTATCTTCAGCACTAAGAGGCTTTCTCAGTGGAACATATAAATCAGCCTGCTTTTTTGCTGCAGATCCAATCTCTTACTATTTTGTTATTTATATAAAATTATGAGCATTCACTAGTATTCTTAAGACCACAATCTGAAAAATTCTTTATGTTTATGTATCAGTTTTAACCCCAGAGTGGCAAAGTTTATGATGTTGTTCCCTTTCTCTCAACTGATGACAGGCTTACTAGCAGGTGTGCATAGTCATGCTAAGTTAAGTATGGCAATTCTTTCTTGTCATTCTTTCTTTAATCTTGGTTACTGTTGTCTCTTTCTTCATTTGCTGGAACTGGTTTTATTTGTCTTTGCCTTTTCCTTCCCTGTTCTCTTCCACCTTCTCATCCTAAATATCAGATATGGCAAATTCCTTTTCTCCTTTGTCATCTTTCTTTCTTCAGCATTGCCTTGCTAACACACTTTCATGTTCCTGTCCAGAAATACATCCTTTATGTCTTGGCTTAAAGGCAATCAGTGGATCATACCCAGTATCTCCTTCAGTATTTCTCCAGTGTATTTGAGTAGCAGCTGCATCTCCAGATTTGGGAAATTCTCTTCCATAAAGAGATGAAAAGTTCACAGAGGAGCAGAATATTTCTGCTTGTGTATGCTGTCATGCTCTAGCTGATCGTGGTTTTTTTTTTTTTTTTCATGGGGCATTAAGAGTAATGAGATCTTTCTATACCTTGTCAGTGGGTCAAGATATCTAGGGCAAATGTCTAGATAAAATTTCCTCTTCTCATATTTTTCAACTGAATTATTGGTACTGCACAGCATGTAGTATTGGCCCTGGTACTTCATGTCTCTCTTTAAGAAGTGCATCTGTGGATAGCTACGCCTTAATTTCCATAGAGGGATGTATAGTTTAAGGCTCTTGTGTATTTCTGAAAGATGGAAATTCTTTTGCTTTAAATCCTTTGAAAAGCACAAAATAAAGCACGACACAAAACAGTCCATTTTTGTGAAACAGTTCCCTCCTAGATTAAAAGCAACCTTGTGTTTTTGCAGCTGGAAAAAATATCCTGGAGAAGGTGATTTCCCCAACAGGGAGTGAGTGTTGGGGCTTTAAAGCTATTTTCACTCATTGAATGCTGAAGCCAAATATTTTGTTTCAGACCATGACTATATACCTTCCTTTTGGCTTGGGGAATGGCATTCTCCTTCAGTTTTGAACTATTGCCCCTCTTTCCAGCGCTGAGATTGCACAGGCTGCATATGTTTCAAACAGGTTTGTATTTATGTGGCTAATTTGAGACAAAACTGATTCTTTGGCAGGTATCTTTTATTAAACACGTGAGTGCGCTGCAAACTGCACCAGTACTGCAAACCCAGGACTTTGAATCGTGGAAGTGCATGTAACCATTGAGTATTTTGGAAGTTTGAAAACTGCTGGGGTTTGCATGCTACAGAGAGCGCAAAGGTGTTGAGCACTGAACGAGCTCAGCTCTCTCAGCTGCTGAGAGCTCTTTTCCATTCATTTGTAGCAGTGCTCAGTCAATGCAGAGAGCCTCTGTCAGTGCCAGATTATTACTTATATTTTGATTTCCACATTCACCACCTATTTCACAGCTTCAGAATTTTTTTCCATTTGTGTTTTCTAGTACATTCCAGTATGTATTTCTCATCTTCAATGTCTTACTTAATAAAGACGTTATTCAGACTTAATAAATTATCTGATGATGGCTAGAGTCAGTTTCTCCACGTATGAGGACTTTCTGGACTGACTGGTTTTAGTATACTATCTGTCTTTGCTCCTTTTAGGAGCTTTGAGGTTTCCTTGGTTTTGTCTGTCTGGAGGATTTTCAGCATTAATATCTTGTTGCTACTCTGTTTGATGCTTGCTTATGACTTACTGATTTTTATTGAAGAGATATAGATAAGGATAAAATGTAAGATGTGTGTGAAAAGTCAGATATCCCAGAATTTAAAATTAGGTAAATTGTTTCCATATATTATTATCTAGGTTTTTTTATGTACAAAGGTATAAAACTTTTTGTGGCAGGTGCCACATTTGTGACTAGCCCTCACATAAATGTCTGCATGTAATATAGTAGCAAATCACTTGGATTTATTGCACTGTAGTTGTATAGAAAGCCCATGAATTGATATGTCATATGCTCAAAGTAATATAATTTAACTAGAACAATTATGGGGCTAAGTAGAATGAGAGCTTGATTGCTAGTCCATAACGACCTCTCATGGCAGAAAAGTTTCTTATTTATCCTTTTTTTTTTTTTTTTTTTAGCAAAAGTGAAAGTTAAGATGGTGTCTTCACATTTCAGGAAAGGAAAGCAGAAGAAAAGATGAAAGCAAGATGAAGAGTGGAACTGAGCAAATCAATTTTTATTCAGTATTGTTTATTTTCTCTGTATATGGGGACAGTTAAAATAAAATACGCACCAACAAAATCCCAAACAAACCCTAATCCCCCCGAAAGAAAAAAGTGTTTTTTCACAATATTCTAGTTCAAGCCCAAGATGGAATGAAATTCTAACCTTGTCCCTCCAAAAACCTCTGCTATAACCTGAATGGATAATTCACCTTATCTGCCATTTTAATGCCAGGTTATACTTAATAGGTCCTGACAGCTGCACTAGCTAATGCTGAAGAACCAAGCATGTGGTAGTGTGAAAAATTCGTTGTGCAAAACTTGTTACTATTTCGCTTAAAACTGTAGGTCATTGTACTTTGCATCAGGGAAGAAAAGGCAAGACAAAATTTTACATCAGTGTAACAAGGTGCAATGTCAAGTATTACTAGCAGTTAAGCTTGATCTTTGTTGGGAAGTCTGTGTTCTATGTGTCAACATTGAAAGGAAGTGAACCTAAGGAAAATCAGCAGTACTAAAATGGGAGAATTACGGACAGGAGTCCATAAGGTCCTTTACCTTACTGTGACATTGACTTCTGTGAATACACCTCAGAGGCTAACTTCTGATTTGTGGTATGCTGCTGTGTAGAGAGAAAACAGGTTGCAATTATTCACAGCTACTTCACAGAATACTCTTTTAACAGTTTTTGAAAGCTGTAGCGTCCCTACTGATATGTCAGATACGTCCTACAGCGTCAGATGTTAGGCTGGTATTGTGACTTTTGTAGTCCCTCAGCAGGTCTTGATGCTGCTGCCAAGGGAGAAAGGGACTGGGTGTGATGCAGTCTGAAAGGCATTGTCTTTGATTAAGTTGCAAATTAAGGTCTTTATATTGCAAAGGAACGTGGTTTACCCTCTACTTAAGGTAGGATGTCAGGGAGCAAGGTTTGTTCTTCAGGTGGTGAAGTAGGAAAGCATACTGGTTATAGCATCCCATTCCCCACTGGTGCAAGAGTCCAGCGTCTTTCTCAGAATCAGCAAAATGAATGTAAGAGTTGCCTTCTGCCAATACATTCCCACTGAGCCAGTAGGGTAGGAAGGAAACAATTAACTGGCATGTACTGCCAATAATAGCTGCTCTAGGCAGCACATTAAGCAGAGCATTAATTGATGTATTAATTGATTTATAAACACCAACTTCCTGATTAACTTGATTATTGCTATCGTACTGGGATGAGGAGAATGGTGGGGGAG
Organism: Pedionomus torquatus; assembly: GCA_013398155.1. Classification (NCBI taxonomy): domain Eukaryota; kingdom Metazoa; phylum Chordata; class Aves; order Charadriiformes; family Pedionomidae; genus Pedionomus; species Pedionomus torquatus. The sequence goes on from VZRU01004332.1 coordinate 68,374, forward strand.
CTGAATAAGCCTTAGTGACTGTAATTAAACATTTCTTTTGTTGCACATTCTGTGACATTCACTAAGACAATGCAGATACGATGCATTTTTCTCTGCTTAATTAATGAGTTGGATTAATTTCAGCAAATTTTGCAATGCTCAGAGTTGCATAAGGATTTTCTGAACTACAACTTAGCTAAAAAAGAAGATGGTTTGGTGAAATCAGCAATGAAAGATACCGGGGTCTGGAAGGCAGAGAAGGGTTAAGAACCAGATATTTAACTGTAATGCAATCTGTATGGAAAGTTGTGCTGTTCACTGCCACAGCTGGACCTTAGAAGGCAGTCTGTCTGATGAGGGCCTTTCCAGATCCTTTTTCTGACATGACCTTCAAACTTCACATAGTCACAAGGAACTAAATTGTGACTTTGTGTTACTCAGCCAAGCAGACAGATTAATTGTGCTACCCTCCTCCACTGTTGACTCTGCTTTTAGTTACAGAGCAAGTGCTGCTCCTCCACTCTCTGGGTATTTCCACTGGCAGTGGGCAAAGGGAAAACCAAGAGAAGCAGGAAGTCTGTATATCCCTGATGCTGGGTACAGAGGGATCTGCAAGAGTGTAAACTTCACCCTCCAAGGGCCACAGGAGAGGGTATGTGTGAGACAACTCAACTACATGTTTCTTTTTCAACAGGAGTTGTACATAAAGGTTTGGACTGAACCAGGCTTCCTCTCTTCCTCTGTAGTATCATTTGCTCACCTCCCCTCTGCAGCCTCTTCCTTCTTATTTATCTCTGCAGCCTGCTCCCCTCTTCCCAGTGGATCAGCTGGAGCTCTGACTCATTTCATACCTCATACTGAAACTCAGAACAATATTTAATCCCTTGATATCCCCCTCAAGTTGTTAATGGACTCTGCTTCTTCTCCTCTTGCCCTCTCAACACAGCAAGGGCAGAGAAGCATCTCTGGGGTTCATCAACACTTTGCTCAGTCAGTTGATTGGGCATTGCATCTGTGTCAGCAGCAGGCATTAGTGGAGAACCGGGGGTGTAGGAAGCAAATCTATTCTAGCTTTGAAGCGGTACAATGTTGCAGTTTAAAATACAGATACTGCCCAATGTGTAGATAGGGTGTCATGGAATCATTGCTAAGTGGGTGCCATGGGAAATGAGAAAAAAATTTATCTCTATGCATCCCCCTCCCCCACATACCATTTCAAACATCCCATTGATTCTTTTTAAGGTGAAAGGCTTTGTCATTGCCTGAAGCACAATGATGGAACGAATGAAAAGCTGCAGTGGAAGCATAGAATAATAACACTCATGTAAAAATTCCTTATTCCAAGATTTTTCTTTGCTTGTCTTTTCAGTTAGATGTCTTACACTAATGTCTAGCAGTTCAAGATACTCATGAACTCCACAGAAATAAAGTTCATGCTCTGCATTTGTTCTGAGACAAATATATTGCCCATACCAGTGAGGTTTCATTCTCATAGAGGTTGACATATTCTTCCTCCACGTACAAATGCTTGAGGGCAGCTTGGTGGTCAGGGCATGAAATTGGTGCATCTGGACTAAATCCCTCCGAGTTGCTAGATCGTATTAATATTTGGGCAGTGAAGGAAGCTACTAAATCTAATTGTATCTTGGGAAATGCTGCAGAGATTTGTAATCTGGGTACAAATCTTGTGAAAAGAATGCCTTAGTCCTAATGAGGAGAGTCAAAAGCAACTAGAAACAAAAGTCACATTAATTTCAGAGGAACTCATGTTGCTGAAATCTCATAGATATTCTTGAAAATCCCATTCTAGCTTGGGTAGATATGTTGGAAGATGAAACAGGAGATACGTTTCTATGCTAAATAACTAGAGTCTCTTTTTCCCTGCTGATTGCAACTGACAAGGAGTAGTCTTTTGTTGCAGGGGTCATTGGCACTGTCTGAATAATTTGGGGCAAGAAACAGAATAACTTCAGTAATATTTATCTTTTATTTACTTTTATAGGCTCTGTCCTAAAAGGACTGCAGCTGATGTTTGTTTCTTCTTTAACAGCAATGCCATTAGCAGCCTGCTGGTGGAAGAAGGGACCTGGATACAAAGGAAATGAGGCCGGGAACTGAGGTTCACAGGCTAATGCCACTGTTTCTCTTCAAATGGAATCAAGGGAATGATTCTGTGCTTTGTTTGCTATTTCACTCACCTTCAAATCTAGGCTATTTTTCCTACATGCTCTATATTTCTTTTTTTTTTTTTTTTTACATTAGTAAAAAAGCAATAGCTCAAGAGCAGTACAACCATCTGGGCTCTTAGTAAATGCACCATGACCCCTTTATATTACAAATGAATAAAACACAACAAATTTCATGTAGCTCAATACCTTACATGAGAGCATCTCATCTCGAGACAGTTTATTTCTACCTCTGTTATCATTGAGACAGCTCTTCTGGCTAGTCCTTTTGCATAAGAGTCCTTTCCTGTAATAAATGGTAACACTGTTCTCCAACTGCACACAAAGTTTGTAGATGAAAACAAGTTTATTCTTTATAAATGCCCAGAAGATAATACTAAGTTTAATCCTCTCATATTTTACCACATACTGTTTTCATCCTAAATGCTTCTGAGGTACTGAATTCAGGCCTTCCAGTACAACTAGAATAGCTTACATTGTATTCCTACTTATCATCTGTTAATACAGTGTCACTTTTGAGTGGCAGCCTTCCTGGCTCTGTAAATTCATACAAAATCTGGTCACAAGCTAGGGACAGGTACTGTGTATTAGCTGTTATTACATGTGTGTTACGTGGTTATAGCACTGTTGCTGGATTTTGTTCATTCATGTCTCTTCAACAGATTGATTAGTATGTATTATTGCTACCTTCTACAAATAGCAAGGCAACGGCAACAGACGCTATGCATGCTCTGTGGGGAGTAACATGCCTAAGTGGTGCCTTTTAGTATGTGGGTTACAGACGTAATTATTGCTACTCTACACTTTCCATGCAGGGAGCTGGCTCTATCCATTCTGAAGAACTGTTTGAATAATTCAGGGTCTCTTGAATTTGATGCCATGATGATCACGAAGCCTGTTTTAACGTGCTCAGCAAATGCTTCCATACAATGCAAAATTTTATTTCTGAAGAATTGGATTGTGACTGCTCCTTACCTTCAGTGGAGTGAGAACAAACAGATTAAAGATTGTCAGATACTCAGAGACAATGGAAATGGGGTAAGTATGAGATATTTCTAGGGAAGTATCAAAGATTTCTCCTGTGCTACTGAGGCATGAATTGTCATCCAGTCTGTAAGTCCATTTGAGCCACAGAACAGTTACTGTGATTCTGGGGAAATGAAGGCATGAAGAGGATTTGTGGCTGGTGTCCAACTTCAACAGACAGCTTCATTATTGGAAATGATCCTCTTGGGTTTGCTGGCATTCTGCAATTTTGTATTGTATGGTAGAACATTTACTTACTTGAGCTGTTCTGTACGCTTAACAAATAGCAACACTGTTTATATTTCAGGAGAATATAAGATAATGGTAATTCTCCAGACTACAGACATATTAAGATGTTTCCTAATTACTGTTTGTTGCAGGAATACCTGGAGTCTCCGCTCACATATCAGACATTGTCTTGAGCTGCCACAAGTAGAAGGCAACCTTCTTGCCAGATACTATGCACTGAAAATAGTGGTCCTGCAGCCGTCAGGGCATGATTGTCATAGAGAGTGGTTCCCACTGTCATTAGTGACAAGGGATGTAATATTGAGGTGAGGAGAAGGACTCTTGTGATAGTGGTTGGAGACAAAGACTCCAACTGTAATTACAACTGAAATTGTAAGTGAGCTTTTCTAGACCAAATTGGCATTAGGTCAGGTAGTCTTTGACAGGTAAACATGAAAGACTGAAGAACCTGACCAACGTCTTGCTTGGTTGTGTGTCATTTTGCTTCCTCTAAATCATCACCATGGTTATGCTCAGGCATATGCTCTAGTCATGGAATGATTTGAAAGCAGGAAGATTCCTAAAAGTTCATTGGTATCATGAAAAATGCAGAAGCTTATGTTGGCAGGTAAAGTTTTCATTCTGTTGGCTAGTAATGCAGTATTAGATAATGAAAAAATGTCAGTTTAGGACATACAACTCCAAATACTCTCTCTTTGGTAAGGCCGGATAAAGCAATATAATAAAATTACTGCTAATACAACAAATTCTTCTGGTTTAGATTAGTGTTCACAGACAATGTCCGTTGACCTTTTTTTTTTTCTACTCTGCAAGGAAGACAATTAGATTTCAGATTTAATAATCTCTAATAGCCTTTTTTTTTCAGGTCTGCTAAACTAACAATATGGGGTAAGCACCATTGATTTTAACTTGATTTATGGTCTATAGATGACCAAACAAAGACTTGCAAAACTACTTTGCAAGTAAGGATACTTACAAACCCCTATTTCCCATCAGAATTAATTTTGTTAGTCTGAAGATTTTGGTAGAAAAAAAGCTCAGTATCATACTCACCAGATTATAAATTATCTGCAACCTTTCCCACTCTGCAATCAATATGTTATTCGCTATTTATTTCCCAATTTTAATCAAATCTAAAGACAGAAAATTCAGAAAAGCCAACCAAGGACAAAACTGATGATAACAATGACATTTATTGACATTTCTGAGGCACAAGGAGATTTAAATGAAGTTAAAATACCTTTCAGCAAATGACAAGGGTGTAATGAAAACCCAGTGAACACAATAAAGTATGCACTGCCAGCTGCATGCAGGTCAAAGACAGAATTTACATAAAAGTAAGATAACTTTGATTCGGTGTCAGTTTATCCTGCTGCTAGACAGCTGCCTGGTTGTTTGCAGGCCACAGCAATAACATCATGCTGCCCAGGTCACATATCCTTACTTTTGATTATACAAAAGAGAAGGAAAGGATGAAGAGGCTGATAAAACCCAGCAACTAAAACTCAAAGATCTTTGGGTACTCTTTTAGTCATTTATGACATATATGCATTTAACTGGATTTCTATTTGTTAACAGACAGATTTCTCTGTTTAAATCTCTGACTCAGGTGGATACATGCATTTTAACATGTTTGGCCCTTGCATTCCTGATACATTGTCCTGTTCCACCAGGTCTTCTGCATTTACATATGTTATTAAGTCCATTTTCCACTAAGGAGTCTTGTTTTTCCCAGTCTCACCAGGGGTAATGCTATTTGACATTACTCTGCTGGGTGTGAGACCCTTAAAATGTCTGAAATGTTCTCACCAAGCTGTCACCTATCGCTTTTGTGATCATTTTGGCTCTAACCTGTGGTGACAGAGGAAACTGCATTAAAAAAAAAAAAAAAAAAAAACAAAACCAAACAACCTTTCAAGTAAATTCCTGTAGTGGATGACGGTATGTATCACAGTACCTTTAAGCTGATTCTTTGTAAGGCTGAGTAAATAAAAGCCTCGTTAAAATCTACTTGATCTGCCATATTCAGCCCTTCCAAAAATTAAGAGCTTGCTTGACTCTGTATGCCACAGTTCTGGAAGCAAGGCTTCCAAACGTCTGTGATCTAAAGGACTTTTTGTGTTACTGTTTCAGTTCATTGATTAGACCAATTTCATGCTGTTATTAAAACAAAAAATCTGTGGCTGAAGACAAAATCAGGCAGTATGAGACTAGTGAATGAATGTTACTAGTGTAGGTGAAAGCAGAAAAGATAGCATCTGACTCGTGGATCTGTGATGAAGTTATGGAAGAGGGAAACAAATCAAGTCTTAACTATGTCTGTGTTTCCATCCATCTATCTAATCTATCCATCCAGGTAGAGAGCAGCCATGAGATTCTGCAGACCATGTGAAACACCTGGCATGGTTAGCACAGCACTGCTAATTTCCATAGAACCTATCCCTGAAGCAGCTGTGGGCAGAAAATATGTGGGTCAGTAAGCTTGTAGCACTTTCAGCTGCTTGAGAGGACATTTTCAATTATTAGTATATATGTGCATAAGCAAGGTATATTAGAAATTTGTAAGATTTAAGTTTTAATTTATAGACTCTTCAGAGCGGGTATTGTCATTTGTTCTAGCAGCTAAAGGTCTTAATCCTAGGACACAACTACTAATTTAGTAATGTGGAGGGGTGGGGAGTTACAATAGATCATGGCTTCTATGAGGGCCTGCCATACAGCCACGGGAGATGTTTAAGGAAAACTTTTCTTAGAAGCAGCAGGAGAATGCAAATCTCAAAGCAGTATTTATATGGAAACAGGAAGGGCTGATTTTGCAAGGATATTCATATACCTGTGAACTGTATATTGTAAGACTTTAAAAAATTGAAACGCTATTTGAAATAATGCACAATAGTAACTATTCTGTTACAATCCCTCCAAAGTCCTCTGTAATGTCTCTGAAACAGAATTGCAAGTCCAATGAGGCATTACAAAAAAAAAAAAAGTAGCTTCAATTTTCATGGTCCTATCATGGTTGATCAGAGAAATTCAGGTTTTATTTAGCAATGCAGTGGTGGCTAGAATTGAGTCACTGTAATTGCAGACCTGGATTTCACCCTACTGCATCCTATACAGGCACTAAAATAAAAGCAGGTACTTGTCTGATCTTTAAATTCAAAATCACACAAAAGTGGAGGCAACACTGTGAGATTACGTTGGTAGCTAGTGCAAAAAAGGCTCCAGTGGACATTTTTAACACTGGATTGGCTCTCAGTAAATATATACAGCCACTATATATTGTTTGTTAGTCTTTTTGCTGTAAATAACAGGAATACTGAGAGTTACTCTGCTAGAATTCATTTTGTATAAATATGTGAAATGACATATGTATAATTACTCCCATGCAATACCACAAAGCAGAAAAATTATAAAATCAAGCAAAATTTTATTTACCTTTTCTTCCTAGGCTGGCATACAATGTGAGATACCATCATTTAAAAGGTACGTTTTTAATATTTTTCCATACAGAGAAATGAAGCAAACTAATGTGGTATAAATTACAGCTTCTGGAGGGGTACTTCCATTTACTTAATTCTGCCTTTTTACTTTTTCTTATTGTATAGCTGACAACTCACTTTTAAAGCTGTTACTTTGGATGAATTGTGTAAATACCTTTTATATTCTGGGCATCTGCTGAAATATTTTTACAGTTAGGCAGCTGAAAGTGTTAGGTTGTCTTTTATGATAGGTTGGGTTTTTGCATTTGTCTTTGCTACTTCATACTCTCTTGTGATCTCTTTGTGCCCTGATGAGGTGGAAATCACAATCAAATAAAAGTTAGATTGATTTTATATTTATACTTATCATCCTACATCATACAATTTGTCGAGAGAGGAGCTGCTGTTGTACCTACTAAAGTCGTTATACCATAGCTCCATTGTGCTGTTTTATGAGACCATAATCTCCTCCTTTATGAGGGAACTAGATTAGTGCCTCGTAAAAATGGCAAAAGCACCATTATTGCTGTTCTACAAGTTTTTATGCGTTGCTGAATTTTATCATTATTATTATTGTTGTTTTACCGTTAGTGTGGCCTAGTGAAGCTGTGGTTAGAAGTGAGAATTCCTTGTCTAGAAAGAGAAACCAACCCCACTAGACTGACAGAAGTCTAACTCCCTTTGACAGAAGCAGGAGTTTTGTCTGTGGGTTTTGGAAAGGCTACTTAAGTGTCCATAATGCTGCTCATGAGGATATTTGATGTGAGAGGCTAAATAAATCTTCAAGTCTTATTTTTTAAGTGGGATGGAATATTTGACATAAAAACTGTTGAAGTGAGTGATAAAACGGAGATGCCTACCTCCGCGTTTAGCTATTTTAATACTTGTTGACGTGTTTGAATACCTGCAGAACTCTTTCAAAGTCCCTTACTGGTCACTTGACACACAAATTTATTGGCACATATCAGCACTTTCAAAACTAGAACCATTTTTTAATATCTCTGTTCCTAGTGAAGTTGTGACAACACCAGGTGTTAGCGTGCCGAACTTCTAACAGAAGGGGTTATTTCGCTTCTAACAGGGGGCAAGCAAGCAGAATTATACCCATTTAGTCTGTGGAAATTCCCCAAGGAAACCAAGGAAATCTTGTCTGTTTATTTACATATGTATTTATTGCTCTGGGAAAGCTATGAACAGTCTTTATTTTCCTCTAAGCGTGCCTTCAATTTAAGAAAAGTGGAGTTAATCACAGGGGCAGTGGTCTGAAAGTTTTAACGAACACTTCTGCAGATGCAGGAATATCTGAATTAAAAGGCAGGGAAATCCCTGGAGTGAGAGGGCGGGCAGTTTGTGTGCCACTGCAGCTTTTGAGGGAGAAAGGACCTCTTGTAAGGGGGGAGAGCTGTAGTTTCTGGTGGGCAGGTAGCCAGGGGAACAGCTGAAACCAAAGCAACTGGGGGACAGGTGGTGATATCCCTCCCGACTCCTTGCTCTGGGCACTTTCCTCTACCAGGACACAGAGCTCTGGGCTGACCTCTGTGAAGGTTTTTATAGGCAAGGAGTTGTGATAGGCCACAGTAAATAATGGTGCCACCTTGCTGTGTCAAACCCAAGGAATTAATTTATTTTTTTGTAGCTGTTTGCTAATTTGAACCTTTCAGTTACCTTTTGGTGCTGCAGTTTCTGAATATCCCACAACTCTGATTTAAAGTTCACTTTTCTTGTGTTGCATCTGGTGCTTTAAACTGGGTATAAATTATGGACACAAATAAGAATATCTATTTTGACATCACTTTTAATATATCTCAGCAGAGTGACTCCTGAGTGCCCATTCAGCAAAATGCATCCTTTTAGGTAGGATCACTTGATTTTCTTTAACTTGTGAGACAGAAGACTATTTCAGCTTCAGTCACAATATCTTAGGGGTCCTCTTGGTTTAAATTTATTAGAAGCTAGCGAAGTTACCCTGCTGAAGTGTAACCTTGGATGTCTTACAGGTTTTTCAGCTGCAGTATAAGGGCAATGCCCTGAGTAGATACAAATTTAACTAGACATGAGAAATTGCAAAATCTTTTTTTTTATCACCAGTTTTCAAGTCCCTTGATTCAACTATCAGAATAAATTTTCTATGATCTCATAACTTCAAAAGCACTCTTCACTCCCTCTTTCCCCATCTGTTTAACCAATAACCTATTCTCACAAACACTGAAAATCACATTATGAACAAAGTTGTCTTGATAGGCCTAGAATGTCCTGTGGATCCATGCTGAAATAAGTTATTTGCGTGTTGAGACCAAGCATTCTTGAGTAAAAATGGCTAATTCTTTTTATTTTCTAAAAGGTAAAAAAATTGATGAATACCTTTTTTTCAGGGCGAATAATAATAATGAATATAGGGTAAATTTTAAAAAATTGGGATGATTTCTACAGCTGACATGGAACTTTTTTATATTAAAAAAAATATATATATCATTAGGGAATGTCAAAAGATTTTTTTTTTCCCCATAATCTCCTAGTATTGCTGACAAGTCAAAATCATAATTTTGTGACTTGTTTGGTATTTTCACATAAATAATTCAAGTCAATGTTGCCAATAATCTCTCAGTAAATACAGAATGTGTATCAAAGATCTGAATTTAGCTGTAGGAAGTGAGGTCAATGTGAGGTGGTCAGAGATGGTGGCTATTATGAGGGGTACCAAGATCATTATTTTCAAAAATTAAAGGAGCCAGTGAATATATACATATATGTATGATCAAAATTTTTAGAAGTATGTTAGACCAAAGCTCCTCCAACTATTCTAAGAATCTGAGAGTTATGGGGAGAAAAATAGTGCCAGAATGGATTTTTTTTGGGAAGTAATTGTGTCAAACAAATCTACTTCTTTTCTACAGCACACCAGAGAGGAAGCACTGAATCCCTTGTGTCTGGATTTTGGGAAATCTTCTGAACCTGTCACTCCTAGCATCCATCAAAATGCAGAAAGCATGGTCTGCAAAGACCTGTGACAATGCATGTGGAAATTTATTTGGAACTTCTACACAGAAGTTAATTATCAGTTTCCCTACCAAAACAGAGTGATACATGGAGCTACGCTGTTCATTGTTCATTAGAGATCACCACCCTCAAGGCATTAACAAGTTGAGAGGGAGGAAGCTAGATGCACTGGATGACAAGAGCAGAATTCAAAATGATCTTGACAACCTGGGGAAGAAGAGCTGAAAGGAATAGGGGGAAGTACATAGTACTTCACGTCGGCAAGCTGAGTCAAGTAGATAAATAAGGAATGAAGAGCAGCTGGCTAGGAAGCTGTTATACAGAAAAGGGTCAGGGGTTGTACTGAACCACAAGCTAATACATATGAGTCATAAGTTAAAAATGTCATACTGCTGTGGTGAATGCAAATACCACACTGGGAGGCAGCAAGGCACTTGAGATAGTATTTCCATTCTGCTCAACTTTGATACAGATGCAAGAGCCTCAAGGCTAAAGGGCTATTTTGAATTAGGGACCCTCACTTAAAGAAAGATCTTAATCAGATGGATACACTTTAAAAGGAAGTTACAAGAATGATTAGATACCTAGAAGCCATACTTGAGATCAGAGACCAAATAAAAATTGCAGATCCAAAAAACACCCCAAGCAAACAAACAAAAAAAATCCCAAACAAACAAAAAAAGAAGATAGAGAGGAGCACATGATATTTTTAAACCCACCAAATTTTCTGGAAGGAATGAAAAACGGATCTCTTCTCCCTGCTTATGGGGAAAAAACTACAGTCTCTAGTGGACTACAACTGTAACAGAGTAAATACAATTTATTAGAAGATAATATAAGGAGGCCTTTGGGAATGGGAAGAGTTCAGGAGTTTCTTGACGAACTGTGCAAATGAAGATTAGGAATTGTTTGGATTACCAGACAAAAGTTGGTATAATGTCACTGGTAGGCAAGTAAGAGGGTGGGATGGTTAATCTTGTCTTTCCCAGGTATATAAAATTTCCAGATACAGTTCTACTGCTGTGGTAATGGTACTGGCAATTTGGAATTTGGCAGGGAGAGAAATGTGACAAAGAACAACCTGCTAAGTCAAACTGATCTGGCAAACAAGAAGTACAAAGACAAAGAAGAAAACTGTAAGAAAACTAAGAAAACTGTATTGCTATGTTGTGTACATGAAAGATTTAGATACAAACTTTCTTTCTTTGTATTTCTCCTGCTTTAAAAGGCAAGGAATTAGGCTGCTTCTTTTGAATTTTTAGGAGACTGAAGACTCTCAGGAGGGACTTGACCAGTGTCTAACAGCCCTTTACTGAAAAAAAGCAGTCAGCGTGCAATGATGATGGAATCACGGAACTGTCAGAGTTGGGAGGGACCTCTAGAGATCATCTAGTCCAACTCCTCTGCTAAAGCAGGATTGCCTACAGCACATTACTCAGAGTTGCATCTAGGTGGGTCGTGAAGATCTGCAGTGTGTTGTGCTTGTAAACACTCCAGAAACCTTCTATACCTACTTTGGCTGTCACTGGATGGTGAGAAGTTTGTACATCAGTGCTGCATAACTATCACTATACTAGCCAGGTACAACTAGTAAGGAGCATATTAACGCTTATTACAGCTACACCTTTGTTCAGTTTTGTAGATAACCCCTGTTACACAGAAGACTTAAAGAGTACTTATGGGCTTTACAGCATGAGGCCAGTTCCAGTGGACAGAAGCGGAGGACCAGTCAAATGTCATCTTTAATTTAGATCCCGCTCAAAAACCATCGTCTGTGTCCTGGTTTGTAGTAAAGAAAACATGTAAGGCAGGTGAAGTCAAAACCTCAGGTTACATTGTCAATACAAAATAGAAAATTTCTATCCTTCAGGAAAAAAGGGGGAGGTGGGGGGATAAAAATAAAACCCAAACAAAAGCAAAACTGGATCTTACTAATGCAATGAACACTTCTCATTCTTTGGCTGACTGGACAGAAGAGAGATGGAAAACAAAGGCCAGGAGGAGAGATGGAGGGGGAGCAGAATATATACTTTCTCTCTCCATTGTGGGCTTTGGCCATGATGATAAGGAAGAGAACTTGGACTGTGGCTGCAGAAAGGGGCTGTTTTGCTGCAACAGGCACGCTTGCTTGTTGAGGCCTCTTCACTACTGCCTTTTTTGTGTGAGGGGAAGGGACTCTTTTTATTATTCAGTTATCAATAATCCAACTACCAATGTGGAAATCTACCACTGTTCTGTGTCCCATGCTGCTATCTTCATGGCTCAGAGAAAAAAATAAATATAAAATCATAGTCAGGCTAGGTGAGAATGGGAAAAAAACATAAAAATAGAACACATGGAGCCATTAGTATGTGCTTTTTACTGGAGACCTGATACAACCAGAGTCCTCAGTCCTGAGCAAATTTTAGCTCATCCCTATAGTCATGTAGTTTTGGGGATGAGCTGTTTGTTCTTTCTTTACTTAGATTTTTAAGAAGTGTGTTACTTTACAGTGCCTGGACGCTACACATATCCATAAAAATGACATTCCCAGGGAGATCAAGAAAGCTCTACAGTCTCCTAAAATAGTGTCTGAACTCTAGGCAAGAAAAACAGAGAAAAGAAAAAGAAGAAAAAAAATCCCTCACTTCCTTTAGATGAAGAGGCCATTTATCATTATATCATTAATCTTCTCATACCGGGGAAAGATTATGGGAAAAGTGGTTGCTCTTCAGTTACTTCATTATCTCTTTAGCCATGTGTCTTCTGAAAAACTTCAGTGTTTTTCTGACCCAAACATAGCAGTGAGATAACCTTGCTTCTTATTAACGTTGACAGAGGTACCTTGTCTCAACAGACTTCACAGATCTCTCTTTCTTTGGCATTGTACATCACAGAGTCCTTGTATGAACATCTCAAGGATATGCAGTAGCTGGCTTTGCAGCTGTGTCCTTTAAGGCTTTTCAGTCTTTCATATCACTCACCCCAACCTTTGGAAAGGATGTGCTATCCAGTTCTTCACATTAAGAATTTACCATTTCTGGGGATGCCATGCTGGTATCCATCCCCTGTGGATGGATAGACAGCAGTATTTCATAGCTTTAGTCACTGTAAGTGTAACCTAGTTTTACACACACTTTTAAATAGGATTGCTCTGACAACTTTTGAATAAGCTTTAAAAATTATTTGAACTCACCCCGTGACCTGAATATTCACATTCTTGTCGCACCCATCCATTTGGATCTAATGATGTCATAGCAGGTTTTGGGGAAGGCTCAGGCAAGTGGCTTTTCCGTTTAAGTAATTCTGGAGAATTCTTCCTTTATGAAAGCTAAAGAACATTAAATCTCATACTGCTGCAGCAAGGCAGTGTAACTCTCTGTGCTTAAAACAAACATTTAGCATTGGAAATACACCAGAAAGAGTGGAGGAGAAGAGCTTTGGAAACTGTTTATACCACTGAAGCCAGGAAAGAGGTATTCAGAAGTCTATCATTTAGTGATAAAAGCAGATTAGTTATCCAATCCTTTTACCACAGATCCTAAGAAATAAAGCATATACCAGGGAGGTGCAGTAAAATAATGGACCTCAAATTAATGATAAATATAATAATCCAATCTGAGCTATTGGCTGGGTTTTTTTTTTCAACCTATATCCTGCCATTTGATTATGCAGTGTCAGTTTTCATCACTGCAATACTAGTAATTTTGTTTTCTTTTTGAGTATTGTATTTTTTGTGTCTTATTGCAGACTGCATTCTGCTATCCATGTCACTACTGTATAGCTCACATTCTGCCCTCCTAGTTACAGCAGGAATATAAAGGGAGTAAGAGACTAATCAGAGTGAGCACAAAAGGAGACAGAATGTGTCCCTGAATGCTTAAACTCATCAAGAGAAGGCCTGCTGTCTTTTCTATTTTGAATGCACAGTTGGTGCCCAATATCAAATACTTCTCCTTTGGAAGTGAGGTCTACGGTTGCCTGCACTGAAAGAATTATGATCCAAGCACTAATTCCGATCCCCTCCTCTATTCTACAAAAAGTTGTCAGTTTATCTCTTTAGGCTTGCATGCACTCATGTGCAAATTTGAAGTAGTTTAATCCTACTGCCTTTCTGACACCTGAATAAAACCGTACTCCCTGCATGATTTAAGAAGCTGAGCAGATGTTTTCATGAAACAGAAATGAAAACAGGGATATTCAGGTCACTGGCATTGCCGAGACAGTAGTCAAGGGCCAAAAAAAGCATGAGATGTAGCAGCAAGTTAACATGAAAGATCTCTGGCAGGCCTACCAGAAGGCAGAGGAGACCAAGACAGCATGTTGACTCCCCACTGGTCCCCTCCTACCTAAATATATATATCTGAAGGAAGAGGTGAACAAGGGTGTTTGCATATGTACACAAATTATGTATAACTGTACATATATTTGCACATGCAAAAGGAGGAGCACACTTTTGCTTGGATGTAGCTATAAATATACTAATGTACCATAAACAGAAAATTTTACCAGAGGCCAGGAAGAAGAAGTACATGCAATGAAATCCAGGCTGTTAGGCATCTGTAGTGCCCTGAAATTTAACAGGATCAGACATAGGGAAACTGGGAAAAGCCCAATAAAGGAGGAAGTTAAGGTAGAGACAACACATATGGTTATTTTTCCAATCAAAAAAGATTGAAGACACTTTTCAAAAAATAATATTCATTTCATGGCCAAAAGACATAAGAATAGATTTTGAAAATAACTGTTTTATGTAAAGACCTAGCAATAAAACAAGAGAATATTAGAGCCATTACTTATCTACCATACCTTAATACCAGTGATAGAATTTCAGCTGTCATAAAGCAACATCAGACAATATAAGAGACGGCAACAAAGAGAAGTCTACAGATCTAGGTATATAATTTAAAATAAAACAGACTGCATCAAGACATGCTTTGCAAACAGCAGTGAGGACTCAGTCTAAGGTCTCAGCTTTTAAGAATAAATTCTCATAAACCTCTAGAACACAGGAAATGTAAAAATTGCAGAAGTCTTAGTCCCATTTAGAAATCAGCCAGTTTCAAATGATTCCCACCTGCACTGCACTTTTGCAAGGGTAAAAGAGAAATTACAATAGCAATGTACTTGACTCATGACTTTTGCTTTCTTTTGTCTTGCAGTGTTGTATGCCAAGGACAACTCATTTTTCCTTGTGAGATAGCTGTGCTGATCTGTACAGAGCTGTCCTTTTTATGCTGCATGTTAAACAACAATATTTTACAGGAATAGCTCACAAGCCTTTTCCTGAAGTTTCTAGCAATAAAGGGTTTTTTTCTTTATCCTGATCAAAGATTTTCCTGTATCCTTCCCTTGGCTCTTGTGGGCCTCCATGCAAATAACAGAGCTGCAGTGAGGCCCTCATACCATTAACTGCTTGTAGCTTCTGCCTTGCTTCTGCATTACCTTTTTCAATCTCGAGAGCAATACGTTAGCCATTATCAATATTTGGAGTTAATCTAGTGGCATCCTCTCTTCTGTTCCCACCCTGATAACCTGAGACCCCTTGGGAAGGTTTTCATCTCACTGCAGATTCAGCCTTCCTGTGGATCCTATGGGTTCACTGGGATGTGACAGGGCACCTGAGGTAAATTTCCTGAAATACATTCTCTATTCTTCAAGTAGTTTCTTGGAAAAGACTTTAGGAAGTTTAGGATTAACCTTTTTTTTTTTTTTTTTTTTTTTCTTTCCACAGTTATCTAAAAATGTGTTTTCTCAAATAGATTTAGCTGGCAGGAGAGTAACCTTCCTACTTACCGGAAGACTCATCAAGTGTCAGAGGACCTTATAAGTAAGGTTGCTTATGAAAGAATGTTTTGCAGGCCAGAGGGGGAAGGATGGCAAGGCACCAAAACACTATCTAACGCTTATGCATTGGATAGTAGTACTGCAGATTATTATGAATTATGAACTAGAAGCCACTATCTCACCACTTTTTGGAGACCACATACTACCCCTACTATCACAGACACACATAGGCAGCATCTTTCTCTATTTCAAGTCGATGTCAGTGATAAATCAGGAAGATCTGTGACAGTCCTTATACCCTAAATCATGCTATGCTAGCTCTGTGTTCTCCTCAGTGATGCTATGAAAGAACATCCACGAATGTATTGCTCTATTCCTGTTTATTGTGTTTACAGCACTTCCTTTTCTGATGCTTGCATTCAGTGAAATGTATACATTTATCATAAACTTATTAAAATACCCTAGATGCCCAATCAACATTCCTCTCCAAAACTGTTCATGTCAATTGTTTATATTGCATTTAATTGCAATATGCTAGTGAGCTCACAATAAAAAAAGCAGACAATTCAGTACTTGGAGTTACTGATAAGATCTTGCAGAACCTCTCTGATCTAAGTAGAGTCTTGGTAGATTATCATAACTGCCTTTGAATGTTGGAAACTAGGAAGTAAATTTTCTAATTTTAATGTGCTTTTTTACCTCTGCTGCTGATAGTCAGCTTACAAAGATGATTCAGTACAATGCACATAGTAATAAAAATGAGAACATTGCTAAGATCAGTCTGACTCATGAGAAATTTTCATATTCTTTCAGGACACTAAAAGTATATTAAATTTAATCTGTGTATGTTGTCGAATGCTCACTGAATCTTTGTGATACTGGTCAGATATCTCTTTTATGGGCCCAAAAAAGAGGGAAGCAAAGGATAAAATTAGCCCTGATATTGCAATTCCAGAAATGTGGAAGGTTTGGTCCAAAAAAAAATGATCTCTCCTTGAATCTTTGGAAAATGACATATGTTCCTAATGATGGAAATGTATGTTACATACTGCCTTTGATCAGCCAGCAGAGAAACATTCCCACTTGAGATAGCTGCTTACATAGCTGAAGAAAATTAACAGCTTTCCTGTTTATGTAGTCACAGGGGAAAAAAATCTCATTAGGATATAGGTCCTATCTCTGACTGTACTGCTCTTCAGGAAGGTATTTCCTTTGTACAGAAAAATGCGAGTAGTGGCCTTGCGTACTTGAGTGACAGCCCATTTCTCTATGTATTTTCTGACATGAAACTGATTCCCCAGTAACTGGCATCTGCCTGGTACAAGCTAGATTTGCAGTCTTCTGGTAATTTTCACCTTTCAATTTTCCTTTGCCAAAGTTAACTTAATTTCTGCTTTTGAGTAAAATAGCATCTTGACTGTTGAGTCACAGTCTAGATTAAACCCTCCCTAGCCAAAAGTTTGACAGCCATTTTCAATAGTCCCATATTTGCATGAAAGAGTGGTCCTATCAGTTGGTGATTGTTTCTTAAACGCTTAAGTATGATTTTTCCTCGTGTAGTTGATAGATGCCTGCACTAGCCAGCATTGTTTGCCTGTTCATTTCAGGAAGCTCTATATCCTCTTCCTGATGTCTTCAAAGGCTGTTTTATTTATATGTGTTGAATTTCTGCATCTGCAGAAGAATTGCCTAGGATGTCTATAGATTAGACACAAGAATGCTGCTCAGTGTCCAGTGGTAGAAAGACTAAAAGTAGGAAGGAATGGTAGGATGTTTTCAAAGGATGAATGTTCTAAGAACACTCAGAAAACCCTGAAGGAAAGAAAAAAAATAAAAATTAAGTGTCTGGCATTCAGCTAGCATCTCATTATACACTGCAGCTGCACCCCTGTGCATCCTGGGCCATGGAGATACCCAAGACTCAGGAGAGAGGGAACACAGAGATACTGCCCATGGGGTACCAATTCTTTGTCGTGCTTATTAGCTGGCAGTAACAATGCAGGACTGTCAGTGTGAGCACCCAAAGTGCACAGACACAAAAATGTAATATTGTTGGCTAATAAAGCTTCTGGAAATTTATTCCAGAAGTAAATTTGGCTGCTCGTGGCAGAGGTACAGATCTACATAACTTAGCACGGAAGCGTGCTAAGTTATACTTTAGCACCCTATAAAAGAACATCGATCAAACTTACCTTTCTTGTTATTAAAGACTAGCATACAAGAAAAGAAAAAGAAGCAGAGGACAACCAGGGAAGAAAAGAAACAAAAGAAACCCACCCAGCCGATGGCAAGGCTTTTAAATATTTTTTTCTCAGTGAAGACAAGTTACTATAATGTGCATAAGAGCAAGAGAATGCCAGCCTGCCCTGCAATCATGACTTGCAGTGATGCCAAGGTGACACACTGAGGTTCTTTGCTGGCTCATGATCAAAGAACTGAAAGGAGTGTTTCACAGGAGAATGTTATAATAAATGTGTCGTAAGGCATTAGCAGTTTGCTGCTGAAGGGAAAGAAAACAAATACACATTTTTCTTAACTGCCTGGTAAATGTGAACTTGGTTGAGCCTTGTAAAAGAAGAAAGACCATAAATGATGTTTCAGGAACTTATTTTATTTAAAAAAATAATCCTTTTTGAAAGGAAAATGTGTCAATTATAATCATTTAATATAGCAACATTATTTTAAATACATTTTCAGGAGAGATCAAAGAATGACTCAGGAATGTATGAAATGTTATGTCATACCCAGTAGATGATAAGTTTCTTCAGCATGTTGTGAAGGTAGCCAGGATCTAGTCTTTTGCATAAAGCACAAGAGGCCTTGGTGTAAGTGCTAGGTTAACATGCTTGAAGAAAAGAGAAGGAAAAAAGTAAAAGAGAAGCAGTTTTATTAACATCTTCTCTTGGCTTTGCATTTTTCACAATCTGTTATTTGATCAATTGTTGGGGCCGGTCAGACCTTATAGTAGATATTGGCAAGGATGGAAGAAATGCCACAGATAGACAGGGAAGGAAGGAGCTGAGAATGGCAGCACAAAGATGACTCATGTATAAACAAGGTATGGGTAGCAGAGAAGTGAGGTTGGCTGTACTTCTCAATTGAAAAAAAAAAAAAAAACAAACCAAAAATCAAGAGCGATCTCACTGCAGACCTCATATTCATATTTTTCTTGTTTTGTTGCTCAGAATTTTCTGGAGTATTGCAGTCGCTTTTCTGCAACTTATTACTTTCAGATAGCACACCTTTAGCTTTTCTGTAGATTACATCTGAGCAATTAGTGCACTTAGAGTTGTCCTGGCTAATGGCAAGTGATCTATCTCTTCTCTTCCTCTTCCAAAACTGAGACGATTTAAAATGCAGGATTTTTAACACCCACTGCCACCACCAAAATGACTCATCAAGTGGTAACCATTGAAGAACATATTGGGGACCAAGGGCACCCTTGCAATTTTTCCTCTCTTTCCCTCTGTACACCTCATATTTTGTCTGCTGTATTTGCCAGGCAACCTGACAAATCTGCTTGGAGGCTGCAGGTGGCTACAGTATCACCACTGCGCATTGCAGAAGCAAATGGTGGCAGACGATGCTGTTAGTCATGTCCCTGAAAAGCAAAGCATAGTGTCGCTGGCGGGATATCCTTCACACTTCCGATGTATGACTGCTGGTATTAAAGCCAGTTTAAGCAGAGCAAAATGGGAGGTCTATACCACAAAACATTTAGTACTGAAAGACAAGCATGACCAAATGACATCCTCCTCATGACTTCCTCTGCTAAATGAAGCTATGTGCCAGAATCCGGGCATTAAACTGAAACAGGGTAGATTTAGATGAGATATTAGGATAATAGACTGTGGGTTTCAACCAGATGATCTTTAAGGTCCCTCCCACCTCTAGCCATTCTATGATTCCACAATTATGTGAGGCTAGCTTGCCCTTTAATGTTTCTGTGTATTTACATGTCACAGTGGTAGAGTTGTCCTCTGCGTTTCTGTGGTTGTGTTTCAAAAGTGTAGTTGGTCTTTACAGCACAGAATGTGTTAGACATTGTGCTATATGTTTCCACAGCACAGTTATCAGTCTGATGGGTGGGTGGGTGAATAGCCTTGCAAATACAAATCATGTGGTGGGAGTGAACATTCTCATCTCAAGATGACACTTATCTAAATGGAGACCTCACTGAACTTTAATTAGCCAAAAATAATAGTTCTTTTTAGCACAATAAAACAGTACTATGAGCTGGTGAAAGATAAAAGAAGATAGTTAATGGAACACATTCTTATGAGTCAGTGACAATATCTAGTAAGTTATAGAGGATAGGTTCTTGGTTTGTTTTTTCTTGCTGAGCTGTCTGAAAACCCCTCCTTGTCTGCATTTTCTTGGAAGAAATAGACCTGTCCACAGTGAGAAAACAGATTATATGCTTTGCTAAAATTAAAAAAATAGAAAAAATAATGAAGAATTTAATACATTTCTATTTGGCTAAGTAATTCTATTCCAGAATATTTATTTTGCTTGAAGTCTCATGATTTGAGTCAAATTTTCCAGGCAAGCAACAGTATACAATCATTTTGTGTCTCAATCCTGCTTCCACTTAATTCTGAACCAAGATTTAGATGGGATAGGAGATCTCAAAGATGAAAGTCCTACTTTGTGAAAACTTGTCCAGTACAAAAACTGGAGTCCTTGCTTCTATGAAGGAAAATGCACAGCAACAGTTGATGGCCCTGCTAGCCTCTTCTCTGCACAAATCCAGAGATTAGAGGTGCTAAGGCACTTCCTGTCTTTCTAGAGGTGAAAATGGAAATACTCTGCTGGCAGAGTAAACAGGGCTTTAAATCATTAAGAGTATTTTAATAATAAAAAGATAGTGAAACTTGTCTCTGAAAAGATCTGCTTTTCATGAAATTAGTTGTTTCCTCCCTTTTCCCTTCAGCCCAGTAGTTGAAGACAATTCTCACTTGGAGATAGTTGTTCGGGTTTTTTTTAAATGGTTTTATCCCTGCCTTACCATGCATTCTCTGGAGATTAATTGAGTTCTGCATTCCAGAACAATTCCATGAATCTTTTGTGGAATGACTTCCATCTCTAGTGTTTGTGCACCACACTGTGGTAGTGCTGTTCAAACAATGTAACAATAAGCATGTGAAAGAGCCTCCGTAGGAGAAGATGATTAATTTATGAGAATGATTTTTTTCTTTTTTTTTTCTTTTTTTTTTTTTTTTTTATTAAATTGTCTTATTTCCTGGCTACCTTTGAAAAGTTCTTCTTCCAGTATCCCCTCTTAACTGTCAATGTTATTTTCAGCTTGAAGTTCTCTGATATTAATTCCAAGGACTTTGCTTACCTCCCCAATTAGTGAACAGAGGGATACTTTGGTACATTTCATTCCTTTCTTGAATGGCTGGAAGCAGGATAAGTGAGAAGATTGAAGACAGGTGAGTACAAGGCAATGGCAGATTCTGTTTTCTCTCACCTGCATTGCTCCATGACTGCCTCTTAAAGTTCTGTACTTGCTACTTGGCTGCTGAACCCTGGCCTAAGGTAGGACATGGCCTGTCAGAGGCTTGCAGTAGCAGCTTGATGAAATGCTTCTTCAGTCATTATGTGTGGTGAGAATCAGGGGAGGAGATTTAAAAAACAAACCAGAAAACGAACCAAAACCAGGCCTGACTGCACCTGGCTGCAAAACAAGACCACAGGAATTGCCATGCCCTATTAGACCACTGGTCCATTGAGTCTTGTGTCCTAACTCAAATTCTGGCCAACACCAGATGCTTCAAAGTGTGAAACAGGGCGCTGTACAGCAGGCAGCCATAGTAGCAGGAGGTATGTCTATTAATAACCACTTGCTTGTATTTTTTTATTTCATGCTTGTTTTTGCCTTGAAAGCTTAGCTAATTAAATGAATTTCAGCACATCCATTCTCCTAACCTTTCCTCTGCTTCGGAAAAAAAGGTTTGTTTGTCCTCCTGCAATGCCAGTTTCCTAGTTGTCTTTGCTAAGCAGTTGAAGGATTCACTCATAGGGAGTAATACGCGTTCTCTTAATCGTAGTTTAGTTCTGTAGGGATTGAAAGCTGAGGGAATTCGTCTGCAGTTATATCTGCTCTTTGGCTGTGTGTAGTAACTTCTCAGGCAGGTCATGTACTTCATTCCACTGCTATCTGCTGTTTCGCTGTATATTTTGCTGCATTTTGCATTATCATTTGTTAAATATATTCCAACCTGCAATTTATCTTAGTCAGCAGATTTAAGACCTTTATGTCTCTCTGCACACCCAGGGAATTCAAAAATAAATCACTGCTCTTAGGGGCTATTTTTAATGCAACAAATGTTTTAGAGAAAGTCAAGAGGGGCTTGGTCAATATTGTCTGCACTCTCCTGTGCAATAAAACATTTTCCACATGCTTTCCCATGTGGTATGAAAATCCTGGTTCAATTTAATTTTCTGCACTTGCTATTTTTAATTTTTAATATGGGTTTTTTTTCATTGAATTCAAGCTCTACTGGTTAAATTTCATGTGTTGGAGATAACTCAGGCAGTAGTCAAAATTATTATTCTACCACTTATGCGCTGATTTTTCTTGGCAGGTTTTACAGAAAAATGCTCTTTCTGAAATGTTTTGCAGGTTAGATAATGCAGAATAAGCTAAGAAAACAAGAAACTGCATACAGCTCAAGTTTGTTAGGCACAGTTTTAAGATATTCAAATCCAGAACCTGTTTTTAATAAGATCTTTCGTAAACTACATTCATTTACTGAGGAAAGTACATTAATATAAGACAAACATGTATTTTCCTTAAAACCTGTCAAAAATAAGGTTCTTTGAAGTGAAGGAAAGTATTTGCATAAAGATCTAGATCTTCTCCTGCAACCATTTAAACAAGTGAAAATATTTATACATCTGAGTCCAATCTTATCCACATGTGGAGATCTTGTTCCCAGTAAAGTAAGTTATACTTCCTAGGCTTGCCTGCCTTAACTAACCACTTACATAACTATTACATGCTGGTGTAAATGGGCTACTTTGATGCTCAGTGTAAACAGTTACACCTATGCACTCTTCTGGATCAAAACCAGACCACTTGTCTCTGGCGAGGGTTCTACCAGCGCCCTTGGTCTTGATGTCCCCCTTGGGTGCTGTGTGATGTTGCTGTTGCTACCACACATGGCTTGTTTCAGACCCTTGACTGCAAATGTTTTGGAGAAAAGGCTGTTTGCCCATCAGTTTGCATATTTCTCTCAGCAGGACCAGTCTTTCACAGTGCTGGGAGTCACTGAGCACTCAGGTAATAATGTGTAATAAATAATCACCAAGTAAAAAATTGTTGCGAGGCTTGTATAAAATTGATTCAAATGGGAGGCAATTGTCACAACTTAGTTCAAAAACAAAAGCAGTGGTTTTTAACAGAGTTGTAGCTATAATGCTTCATTATTGCAATCAAGTTTCTGTCAAGAGCTAAGAAAGGCTGGGAGCTCACAGGGACCCCTCTTGATAAAGAAGTAACATTCCCTTTTTGTTTGTGAAATTAGTCTACAGGTTTAACAAATTATAAATAATTGCTGAAATGAAAAATGATTGAATAATGTATTCAAGGGACAGTTTTCATATTAGTGAACTGATCTGGTATACATTCAGAGGAACAGTCTGCCATGTTATTTAACAGCAGGGATCAGAAATATTCATTTTCTCACAGTAAGATGTATCTAACGCTTTTCTTAATTTGTAGACAATTAAGACTGGAATGTGAAGGGACTATTGCAGTGGAGTGACTCATGCCATACTTATTGGGGAACAATAAGATTACTTTGATTTCTGAAGCAAAGCTAAATCTCCAGACTGCTTATTTTTAAATAACTGCAGACTATATATGAATTGGGATAATCGGATTCTAGAGATTTTTCTCTGTTACTGAACCAACAAAGAGCTGACACATCTATTTGCTGTGTCTGAACAAAACGAAGAAAAAACCAACAGCCTAGAGAAAATTATTTAAGTTTACAAGTAGAATTGGTATTTGCATGGGTGTGTTGATATTTTCAGTGTGTTTTTTTGAGGTGTTCTCAGCAGTAGTAAGTGAAGTGGGGCGCAGCAATCCCAGGCACAAATACAGGTTGGGCAGAGAATGGCTGGAGAGCAGCCCCGAAGAGAAGGACTTGGGAGTGCTTGTGGATGAGAAGCTCAACATGAGCTGGCAGTGTGTGCTGGCAGCCCAGAAAGCCAACCATGTCCTGGGCTGCATCAAAAGAAGCGTGACCAGCAGGTCATGGGAGGTGATTCTCCCCCTCTACTCTGCACTCATGAGACCCCACCTGGAGTCCTGTGTCCAGCTCTGGAGTCCTCAACAGAGAAAGGACATAGAACTGTTAGAACTGGTCCAACGGAGGGCCACGAAGATGATTAGAGGGATGGAGCATCTCTCCTATGAGGACAGGCTGAGAGAGTGGGGCTGTTCAGCCTGAAAAAGAGAAGGCTCTGGGGAGACATTATAGCAGCCTTCCAGTACCTAAAGGGAGCCTACAGGAGACATGGAAAGGGACTCATTGTCAGGAAGTGTAGTGATAGGACAAGGGGTAATGGTTTTAAATTGAAAGAGGGGAGATTTAGATTAGCTACTAGAAAGAAATTCTCTACTGTGAGCATAGTGAGACACTAGAACAGGTTGCCCAGAGAAGTTGTGGAAGCCCCATCCCTGCAAGCGTTCAAGGCCAGGCTGGATGGGCAACCTGGTCTAATGGGAGGTGTCCCTGCCCATGGCAGGTGTGTTGGAACTGGATCATCTTTACTGTCCCTTCTAACTTTAATCATTTAATGAAGTTATTTTCAGCTAGGGAGCGGCCAAGTATTTGGATCTTGCATGTCCTTACCACTTCATCAAAAGTACAGTCTTGATATGTACAGACAAACTCTGGAAGAAGGAAAATATTATTTTGTCAATGTGTATACCCTTATCTATTAATTATGTTCCTCCAGTTAGACGGACATACCTCTCTTCAAAGTTGTCTCCTCTTTGGTTATGCCCCAAATTTTTCAAATAGTCACCTTTCTGCCTTGTTGGCCTAAAATTCACCATCTTATAAATATTTTTCCAGATAGTCTACTTGTTTTGGCAAAATAATACAGCTGAAAAAATATGTTTGATTTTCAGGTTTTTTTAGGTTTTTTGACTTAGAATTTCAAACGCAATTTTTTATGTGGACTTCAGTGCTACAGATTTTACAAACAGAAGTTCTGATATTACAAGCAGATTTGGAGTAGAATTAGAAAGTCACTGAAATACAAGACACTAGCAAAAATGTTCATTAATGTTGAAAATTGGAGTGAGAATGTCCTGTGCAGCCCTTGTGGCTTTTGTAACTCATTTTCTTTCTTGGAGATATTTATCCTTCAATGAACTTCAGGTGTGGTAAGAGAGTATAAAGAAAGAGGAGTTTGGTTCTAGTCAGAGAAGAGATCTAAAGAGATGCGAGGGCAGAGTATATGAACTGAATGGGGTGAGAGGGAGAACATGAAAAATGAATATGACCTTGCTATAGCTGCAGTGAGAAAGGAAGATGAACTTGACCTGGAGACAGGGACAGGAGACAAACAGGGAAAGTGAGACAGGGAATTTTAATTACTGCAAAAGGAAGACTAGGCTTAGCAGCACAAATAATGAGGAATGATCA
This sequence comes from Pedionomus torquatus, assembly GCA_013398155.1. Lineage (NCBI taxonomy): Eukaryota > Metazoa > Chordata > Aves > Charadriiformes > Pedionomidae > Pedionomus > Pedionomus torquatus. Next base: position 93,724 of record VZRU01004332.1, read on the forward strand.
GCTACACAATCATAAGACAAAAGTACCTATCAGGGAAAGGAGGCTTTCCTTTCTACAGGGAAGGAGGTATGGAGAAATAATTAATTGTAGAATTAAACTGCAAAGCAATAACTCTGTATAAAGAATTTAAGAATAAATTCAGTAAAGTATAAGATTTATTATTATTTTTTTAATATTTTCAACTAGATTTCAGCTCAAAGAGATTTCATTTAGGTATTTGCTTTTTTAAGTATCAGTGTAGAGGTTCTTTGCCATACTGTTTCCAAGGAAGGAGTTTTGTGACACTTGCTAGGAAGGACAAAGAGTTTCAGTAGATAGTATTGCCTACTTGCAGAGTCAAGATTTCAACAGAAACTAAAACACTTTAAGACCTAAGTAAAATAGCCAGTGGCAAGCTGTTTTAATTCTCCAAGTTCCAGGCATCATTTTTTTAGAACTAATGGCTGGAAACTGAACACTTCTTGAAAGTGTGTCCTACTGTAGTCACAAGTATTTAAAAATCAGCTCTCAGCAAAAAATCCCATTCTTTTCTCCTGAGATTTCTGGTTTTGGAGGGATCTTTTTGCTTTTCTTTAGATCAATTGACATAAAAGAATTTAAGAAAATAGTGTCAATATTTTCTAGTTCCTTTTGACAAGGACACTGTCATTAGGGACTAATACTAACATACCCAGACCCACATCCCACCAGGAAAGGGATATCTGGTGAAAAATTAATTCAGTGTGATCTCACAAAAGACATGTGAACTGATAACCTCTGAACATGTCAGTTGGATTTAGTAGAAATAGGGATGCTTAGAAATCACAGGAGAGTCATTCGGTGCTCTTAAAGACCAAATTAGCAAAAGTTTGATAGAACAAAACAAAAAAAAAATTACGAGTTGCAGCAGCATTGCAAGAACTACATTTAATAAGGTTCCTTTTTATTTGTCTTATCGTGTTGATCATTGTGATCCTAAATGTAAATGAGCTTAAGAAAAACAATTTACTTATGCAATTTCTTGAGGGGTAGAAGCAAAAAGAAAACCACTAAAATTCAAAAACTAAAAATGTAGGGAGCTCATGACTGTATCCAGCTGTGAGCCATTACTCACATGAGTAGTTACATTGATTGCAGTGGATCTATTTGTGGAAGCTGGAGATTATGCCTGGTGCAGAGCTAGTAAACTGCATAGGCAAACATAGACACAGGTTTAGGAGGCAGGCTGCAGCAGGTGAAGGCTGTTCTGCCTGTGTTGGAGGACTGCTCGGAGAGGTGAAGGAGTTTCTGTCTCTGGAGATGTTCACAATCCACCTGGACAAATTCCTGTGCAACCTGCTCTAGGAGGACCTGCTGTGGCAGGGGGATTGGACTAGATGATCTCCAGGAGTCCCTTCCAGCCCCATATTGTTCTGTGATTCTGTGACAGTGGGTCAGCATGGATGTACTCCTGCAGTCTCATTTTCTGGCAGAAGTAGCATGCACCAGGTATGAGGGCAGCTTTCTTCTCCCCTCACTTATTGGGATTATTCCTGGCCATCTGTCCTTTTCCTATATTTCCTTATGTTCCAATTACCACACAAATCAGAATAATTCAAGTTGCAAGGGACTCATAAGAATCATCAAGTCTAACTCCCAAATATTGGTTTGCAACTCCTTGTGCCCTTCCAGAGCCTTCAGCCATCCCCATCACCAAGGCGTGCTTACTGGCCAGCAAGTGATTCCTTCAAATCTGGCCTGTTAATTGCACTGCCAAATTAAGTTTGCTTGAAGGATCTTTGGAAGGACAAAACTGAATTTGTAGCTGAGAAGTCTTGAGCTTTTTCATCTATAAAAGAAGGTTGGGAAAGTGTCCAATTCATATGTGAAACAAGTTTACAGAAATGTCTTAAATGGGCTGTTGCATAAAACTTGAAGATCTCAGCCAAAAGCTCAAAATCAAAAGAATAAGGCATGACATGTTAAATCCACTTCCTAAAAACTACTTACCTATTTCAATTACAGATCTCTTTCATAAAGGGGTTGAAACATGGAATGTAGTCTTCAAATTGTTTTTATGTTGTCAGAAATTTATGGTCACAGAGTTTACAGAGAAGCATGTGATAGGAAACAAAGGATAAAAAAAATGCCTTTTATCCTTGTTATTTTTTCATCCCTGTATTTAGGACTTGAGGGTGTCTGCTTTTGCTAAAAACATGGAGTGTGGTGAGCAGATATATGCATCTTTCACATGACTGAAAAACTGGAAAGACAACTGTCCTAACCTGTCTCTCTTTGAGTTTCTCTTTCTTTTTTTTTTCTTCTCCATTTTATTCCTTAAACAGTAATATGTTTCTGATATAAGAATCAACTGAAAAGTTCTAAAAGTGATATACAACCAAATACAGTTGTAGGTTTTGGCCAGCTTTAAAGTGTCCCTGGAAGCCAATGTTGCATTCTAGTAAAATATCTTTGTTCAATATAATATTTAGACAAATACTTATTTTTATGGTAAAATAAATATGGATTGGAGCAGGTGTTTCAGTGCTTTCATGGATCAGAGGCTAAGATAATAATGAGTACCTAATTCAAATTTCATTTCTTTTGTCTCTAAATGCTCAAAGTATATCTGCATGGAATCCAGGCAGTTACCCAATTCAGTTAATATGTTATTTGATAAGATAGCAGCTACCTGACACACATTTTTGTAATTTTGCTATATTTTTTTTTATACAATCCAAATTGGTTTTGTTTATTGCTGGGTTTTCATTTGTCTGTCTACAAAACTGAATATGTATCCATGGTTCAGTTCTGTTTTTTAAGGCTCAGTTTGGCATTCAAGACACTCAAGTTCAGTGCTCTTTCCCAGCTGTAGACACCTATGCTTTCAGGTGAGTGGCTAGAGCCACTAAGCTATGAGCATCCCTTGTTCCCATTTACTTTTGTAACAGGAAGGTGCTTGGACAGCTCCTTAATACAACATTGCTTGGCTCATTGGAGGTCTGTATTATTATGAGTAACACTGCTTAAATGAGATTTATTTGTAAGTCTGCCTCACAATATTTATTCCTGATTAAAAAAACATAAAGAAAGGTTTCCTCCACTGTCTCTCTTGTGTGACAAAATTTACTGTGTGTCAAAGCAAATTGACCTAATGCTTTCTTACACAAAAGATGGGATATCATGGTGAACATGCTGTCCGCTTTTCATTTTGCCTTACCACCTGGCTAAAGGGTAGCGTCCCCTGGGCTTCCTCCCTATTTCTTGTCCAGTTATTAATTAATTTTTCAAACTATTTCTAGTGTTGCAAGCGAGAATCTCTGATCACTCTTGAATACCTGTCACTCACTGCTAGAACACCTTCCTCAGAAGATAGGGACTACAGTTTCAAATAATCTTAGATGGCATTCTCCCTATTTCTGTCTATAAACTTTGAAATGTCTGCAAACATACCAGGCTGTGCATCTGCTGAGCCCAGCAGTCCCAGAATGTGTCAGATTAAATCTGTGTGGTATCCAGCACATTTAAGACATGCTGGACTCTGAGCACATTTGCTCTAAGTTGATCCTGAATCTACAGTGGCATTTGTCTGGCACTTTGGGCCATCCAGACTTCTTATTCAGATGGTTAAAATGTTCAGGCTCTGCAGGGTGGAAAAATATTTTGTCTGAAGAAAACCTGGATAGTACAGCTCAAAGGGAAAGTTATTCTAGGCATGTCAAAAGCCTGACTTTGCATATGCAAGGTGTTATGTATGCAGAAGAATCTGAAAGCCTAAACAGTGGACTTTGGTAGCTAACCACAGAGTCATTAAATACAGGGCAGCTATTACCAAAGCCTCTACCTTGTGATAAATAACAGACCTGGACACCTAAAACCCATGATGATGAAGAGAGTCTTAATCCCATGTGGAGATCAATGAGGAGTACCTCTCTGCAGCTCATCATAAAGCACCTGCAGATCTTGGAGAAGAGTAATTTTGTGTCTCGGGTTACTTAGGTTAGGTGATTCCTTCAGCAAGCTGAGGTTGATGAGAACCCATACGTAGATACCAATTTTTTCCGACAGGCTGCATGCATTCCTCTCCTTAAGCAAGGCATTGCAAAGGTAGCAAAGAATCTAAAGGTTGTGTAGAGCACAGCATTGTAATCTGGTTTCATGAGTAACTGAGCTAATCTTGTGCCTTTCATCTAAGAGGAAGCAAGCTCACTTTTTCTCCCTTCATATGCACTTTTGGTACTCATCAGATGCTTTTGGAAGTTTCCTTTTTTGGTAGGACTTTCAGAACAGCTAATCAAATGTGCAGCTCTGCTCTGAGGTTCACAGAGTGAAAAATGAGTTCTCTTAACAGATGCCCACACTAAAAGACAGTGAGGAGCTAAAGTGTTCTAGTAATGGAGATGGTACAAGTATTGTAGATTAATATAGCTATTTTAGCTAAATAAGATAAAATATATAATAATATATAGATAAACTAGATAAAATATAGCTATTTTAGCTAACCTAGATAAAATATTTCAGACAAGTTAGTGTGTTAGGTTTCTGGAGTGCAGCATAGTTACATTTTATACTATGTGTTAATCTGAGTTGGAGAGCTCAATGATGGCAAATGTATGTATTAGTTGAACTGGATAAGCTCAGAGAAGTTCAGTATTTTTAGACAATTGTTGCATGTAGACATGTACATCATGCAAATGTGTGTGCTCCTACTTGTGCCCTGGATTTCCATATATGAAATGGGGCTTTTTCTGTCCAGATAGAATTGTGCAGAAGTGAGGTGTAAACAAGACTGGGAATTCTCATAAGTCATTTTAGACTGATACACATTTCTTAAATTCATTAACATCTGTCTAATTGCATACTTATTACTACAAATTCTCAAGAGTTCTAGTTTAATTTTTCAAGAACAGGTTAGAAATTATTTTTGCAATTTTATACACTATGATATCATTACTTTATGCACAAATATGTTTTTACTGATAGTTTTCTGGGTTTCATTACTCTAATGATATGTTCTAGAAACCATTTCCCCACCTTATTCTGCAGTACAAGGCTGTTGAACCACAGCATAACCTTTTTACCACCTCTGGCTGCTTGCTGAACTTGTTTGGTTTAAAGTCAGTAAATATCCTAATTTCCATTCTGTTTTCCCTGATTGCTTTTTCATATTTCTGAGGATATGTCATATTCATGAAATGTTTTAGATGTTATTATAAGTGTTGTCAAAGTTGGGGCAGAAAGGACACAAGTCATAAAGTTTTCAGTAAAAGTAAAAAGTTTTTATCTCTTACTTCTTTGGTCCATCCGGTGTAACTTTTTCAAATCAGCAAGAAAGAGTACAGCCTAAAATAATGTGTTCTGAAGCAAAATGTTTAAATAATGGTTTATCATTTTGGCTCCAGCTTTGCACTTCCATGCATATATATAACATTTGGTATGTGCGTATTAAGTAACTTTATGTATGTATGCATGTATGTGTATATATAAAAGTTCATGTACATGTGTATATAAGCATATATAAATTGAAGAATTTGTTAATTTCTTTGAAAAATAATGTTAGGCTTCCTCTGGAACAGTTAGGTATCTATTTCAGATGGTTGGCTACTGATGTATTTAGGAGCAGTGGTCTTCCATTCAGATATTAAGAACTACCTTAAGAAAGCAGGACTTCCCAAAATTCTAATATAGCACTTATTTTTAAATATTTATGTGGTTAATAAACTTTATTTTTATGGATTGGATACATGTGACAGGTTTTATTCCTATAGTTTTACATCCCCTAGTCTTGTTTAAAATAATGAAAGTCGTAATGGATATCATGTACTAAAACTTATACATGATATACCCATGAAACATATTTTTCTGATGAGAGAAAAAATTACTGAAAGAAAATAAAAATTTTAAGTTGCACATGAATTACCTGGAGAATGAATTTTCCTTCTATAGTATAATAACTTTTAAAAAGATAGTGGTCCCACAGAAGATTTCATATTGCTAGCTCTAAAATACAGCTGCTTAAATGAACTTATGACAACACAAAAATGTTGGAAGGGGATTGAATTCACTCCTTTATAAGGGTAAAGTTATTGATCTATGGTAACCATGTCTGTGGAGTATACATTGACTGAGTAAAAAAAGGTGCCCTAGATGGTAAGCCATTGGGCTTATTCATTTTGGCTCTTCTCCCAGAAACAGATAGTTGACCTAGAAGACACTCAAATCCAAGGTGTTTGGATGCACGCCCATTTTAAGCTGCAGACTCTGTTGGAGTCCTTGAGTTTGGTGAGGGGGAAAGCCTTGAGCAGTTGCCTGGAGCATGCCACCTCCTGCAGTGTGAATGGGCTGTGTATGGCTGAATCTACCTCTGCCTATCCAGTAATGACGTGGGGCTGATTGACAGAGCAGGCAAAACTCTTTTAAGAGTGGCACAACACTTACATATGTGTGTACATTAGTGCTCCAGATTGTCAGGAGCATGCTTTTGAACCAAATCTCCCAGTTATCCTCAACCACTTATGTGATGAGCTTCAGCTTGCACCATGAAGCAGCCTCAGAGCATACAAACCGGATTTTCCTGACATGAAATTAAGCAGTAAGATGCCCCAGATCCCCCACAAGGCTAAAGTACTTACCTCAAAGTAAAACCTACTGAAATGCTTATAGTGTGGACTTCACATCTTTGTCACCACGAGGGCACTCAACATATGTCTTCCTACTGAGTTGCTCTACACAGCCATAGTGTGCAGTCATGCTGTAGGAGATGGTTAAGCAGTGAATTAAGTGGGATAGTCTTCCTGACAGTGTGGTATGTGGACTGTAGTGGATATAGCATGCATGAGTCTTCTCTTAGACCAAGGCAGAATAGACAGGCCCTACTTAGCTCGGAGCAACTATTTTTCCAATTCTTTGTTGTTTTCTTTTTTTTTTTTTTTTTTTTTTTCCATTAGTTGGATTTCATTGGTATTAATATGAGAGTGAGTATAAAAGCACTTGTAAAATGCCTACAGTGACAGAGATCTGATCTCATCTGAGTCTTTTAGGTGATTACCCTTACACAGATAAGATAATAATGATGTTCATAGCATCAGAGAACTGGTAACAAGGCACTGCAAGTTTGTAACTAAAATATTTAATCCAAGGCATCTTCTTGATTGCAGTTTACCACAGAACACGAAACCACCATGTTTCTCAAACATCCTTCAGTTTGAGGGCTCTCTTTATGTAAAAGATAATTAGAGTCAAAGTTATTATCACTCTACAGTTTAAAAGCTCCTTCTCCTCTCAGTTTTCTTGTTAAAATTAGCTTTGAGACAACAATGTCCCTCTCACCCCCAATAAGAAGTGATATGTCATTAAAGAACAGCAAGAGCTGTTCTTTAAGTAGAATAGTCTGTGATGTTTTAAGGATGCTGAGTTTGGGGTGTTAATTATTATTTTTTTAAGTAAATATTTGAAGTCCATCATTCTGGTTCTGTGTTAGACATTATGCTATGCATGTGGACTCTGTCAATTTGAGAGCTGTGGGAATAATCCTGGTCTGAAATAGCCTTTTGGTAAACACAAAAATGAGTGTATACCAATTTCAAAACCTCTCTATCTAGAATTACCAAAACAAACAGCTTTGAAATTGGAAATGTGTTTACCCTGGCTCTTCAGTCTGGCAGAGCAATCTAGCCCCATGGAATGGAAACTATGCATTTGGAACATCACATGCTATAAAAGTTTGGAGACCAAATATGGAAAAGGCTGTGAGCATTCTGGCTTGAAATACATAAGTAAGGGAGGAAAGAGCTATCTGGATTCACAAGATAATGTTAGACCTTTCAGTTGTACAGGATTAGCCACAAAGTTCTTCATTTTTTCAATGCAAGCCACATATTACTTTGGGAGACTAGAATTACATGGATGCTAAAGTAACACTAATTATTTTTCAGTGGCATTGAAAACATTGTAATGGGAAATGTAGCATGCTTTTGTCTGTACTCTTGTACACCCACAATAAAGTAAAAGTCAGGAAATTATTCCTTTTTAACTATGCAGTTATCAGTTTTGGAACTTTTTGGCAAAAAATATTATATCCTATGTTGTTTTCTCTGTCACATGATTAAAATACAAGTTGAAATTAAAAAGTTTACAAATTAAAAATATACACGGGGAAAAAAAAATTTGATGATCCCAAATTTTAATGATTAATTAGTTTTATTAGGTCTTCTGAAAAAGCTATGGAAGAACGTAATAATCAGAAATAGGTCACAAATTTTGTGCATTGTTAAAAATTAGGCCACTTGGCAAAAGTTTTTATTGTAGTGTGGTTGTAAGAGTTGACCACTATTTTACACATGTAATGAGCCAGAGCTGACTGAAAATAGTTTATCTTGATAATATCTATGGACTAAGATTTTAAGTATATTGTTGCTATAGTCAGTGTATTTATAAGGATCCTAAGAAGCAGGTAATTAATGCATTGCCATTCTACTTTAAACTTCCACTAGCAATATAATTCTGTGAGCCAAGTTCACAGATGGCAGTCAGCTTTAACTCCATTGATTTCTATTGTGTTGTCCCTATTTAATTCACCAATTATTTAATAATTAAATGTTATTTCAGAATTAAATTTATAATTTCATCTTTTCCTTGAAAGGGAAATGGTTCCTGAACTATTCTATCCAGTGCTAACTTATTTGCAGCTATAGGCTGGACTATATTCATGATACAACCGCGAGGTGGTTATACTTCTCTCCAGATCTATTTAGGCACAGCAGAAAATTATAGACCTTCCCACATTTGTGTATATCTTAGCAAGATGTGCTACACAGTGGAGATACTTTGAGTAGGAAAGCGGACAATGCTGAGGATCCAGCACATACACTGTGGGCACTCCTATTTTTGCCTTTGAACTAGCTCTAGACTGATCCCATGAACTGAACCTCTAGTCATGGCTGAAGCAAGTAGGGTGAGATCACAAAGTGCATCCTTCAGTTTAGTTTGATCCAAAAGGAACAGTTTGCTCACTCTGAGACTGCTTTGTCATGCAGACAAAGGCATAGTGAGCAGGAACAATAAAAATTTAATTCAAATCCACATTGTTGATCTGAATGGAAAAGGTAATGCAGGGGAAATCTGTAAAAGATATTCTAAGTTACTCAGAGCTTGGATAATGGTTTAAATTATCTCACCTTTCAGCAGTCTTGTTTCAAGTCAGAATCACACAGCTGAACTTCTCTCTATTGGTGAGCAGTAACCCATGATGCAGGTCTGGAATTCCTTCCAAAATAGTCTCGATTTCTTCATCCACACCATCACTCCCCCCCTCCCCCGCCTTTTTTTTTGAACGATGTCCAGGTGTCCCTCACCTTAGAGAAGGAAAACTGTGTTGAATTGAGAGTTTTTCTTTTTTTTTAGACTGCAAACCCTGCCCTGCCCCCTCCTCCCCCCCCCCCAAAAAAAAAAAAAAAAAAAAAAAAGCAACCCACCAAGGCATGCTCCAAAATCTGGTGAAGGAAAGAAAAGCTAATGAAGCTATGATTTTTCCAGAGACACAGTAACACCGTAGTGGATCAGTTACCAAATTAGATAGAAAGGAAATTACTCAGGGCGTCTTCACCTAAGGATTTTGCAGTGCCAACAAAACAATGGAGTGTAAGATTTTCATAAGGCTTTGAGATGACCTCTAAACTTCAGTAACTGTATAAAACTGTTGAGATGAAATATGAGTTTGTAAGACAAATTAACCAGTCCTTGTTTTGTCTTTACATGCTATGTAGTGTTAATGAAGTCTTCACACAAATCTTACAAACACTTTAGCCTGATAGTTTCCAAACATCTGAAAGGCTTTACCTTTTGGCTGCCAATAAGCTCTTCAATGGAATACTGTATCATTCTTCTTTTTTGAACAAGTTATGAGTGCTTTGGTGATTTTATGGGCACATATCTAGTTGATGCAGTGAAGGGCAGTATTTTTAATACAAACAAGTGATGTCCATTCTTTGACTCAGATGGGGATTTTAGGTCATCAGCGTCATAGTACCTGAAAATTTTTCACTGACAGCACAAAGCTTCCTTCTTGCATGTTCCAGTAAGACAGCACAAGCTTTCTCCACACCCGAAAGGTATGTGCCCTATTTGAACATTCATTGTCCAATTAAGCCTACCATTTCCAATATCTGTCACAGTTTTAGGACATTTTTTTCAACTCTTTGAACAATCTTTGGGCAGTGCTGGCAGAAGAAAGGGAGTAAAAGCAGTTCTTCTGTAATACCAAAGTTTCCGTGCGTACACTGAACAATACCACTCAGCTGTATAGTGACAGTATGATTACAACTCTCATGACTTACAAATGAAAATTATTTATATGCAGCTGTTTAAAAAATGGTTTGGGTTGATATATCATTGGGCACCTCCTCAAATCCTTTTCATCGTTATATTATGTGAAAATACAGTCCCATCAATTATATGCTTTTTCTAGGTCACTGCTTATGCACACCATTGCTGGATGATTCTTTCACTTTTTTACTGCTTCTTGTAAATTGGAATTAGGGAAATTTCATGTCATCATCATAAATCACATTTTTTTAATTATATATTATATGTAGGTATGATATGTCTTTGTGTATATATATGCTATGCAATTATACACCTACATCCATATATATGCACATGTGTAAAAGTACATAGACATAGTTATATATATGTCTTTCTGTGTGTGCATGTGTACAGAATGAAGTTCAAATTAGTGTTTTACTGAGTGTTTGCCGTTCTTTCTGGTATGAGAGACAATCACAGACCCATTTGCCAAGGCACTGTGGAATAATTTCTTTGTAGTTTCCATGAAATTCTGCCCTGTATTGCACTTCTTTGTGTGTGTAGTCTTACAAGCCAAACAGGCTGAAAATCAGCATGTAAGTAAGACTTCTACTTTCCCATGTTGTACTAATTTTCCTCCTTTCTATATCATCATACTTTTTTTCCTTTTTTGATGATGTATTTGTCTTCTTGTTTATGATTACAGTATACCTACTTATACAAAAATTTGAAGAAACTTTCAAAGTTATTTTACAAATTGAGGCAAGTGAGACCCTGGCTGCATTCTCCAAGGGTCTCTTGCCCTTTATCATTTTCTTTTTCTGAAGCGTCATCCGTCACAGATGAGGCAAACCTTGTACTGTGCAATGCCAGGCCTGCAGGAAGCTGTTAAGAATTTGTGCTGCTGTGACTACATGCAGCACTTTTCTTCACTGGGTGTATTCCCGACTACAAATTGTTCATCTTGGTTATTTGCTACTTGAATTTTGTTGCTTTACAAGTTTGTTTTCTGAGGGCGCCACGCTGGTTTATAATTCTTTCTCTCTGAGATATGAGTTCTGTCACAGTGGAGAGCATATAGAATCCCTCATGGAATGTGAGCCATAGAGTGGTCACTCCTGCTTTAAACTCAGATAAAATAAATTCTGTGGCTCTTTGTGCTTTCCTTTGGGTTCTTTGCAGAGAAACAACATTTGGAAGAAATCGGCAGACCATGACTGCAGATTACCATAAAACCTGTAATAAAACAAAATGAACTTAAATACTTTAAGCTTCTATACGACCAAGCCACAGGAGTCCTAGTCCATTATCTTTATAATTCTACCTGCTAATGAGCTCTGTGAGTTGCTTCTGGATCAAAATACAGCTTATCAATATTAGTGAACCTTTATCACTTTCCCCTAAAAAGTTGATGTTCTGAGCCTTTGGACTTGAGAAGCATTGCTAAGAGATGCTTTATAAAAGAGCTATTAGTCTTGTGCAGCCTAAGATTTGACAGCCTGCTACCTGGGAAGCTGCTGAGACCATTTGACAGTCATTCTTTAGGCATCTCCTTCAGCAGCCAAGGAAAGATACCTAGACTACTTTTCTTACAAACCTGTGAGACATCATGGAAAAAAATTATTACAGATTGAAACAGGACATTGCATCTACGTTTCTTAAAAGTTGGTTTTTTTTTTTACACTATTATATTTCACATTTGGAAAATATGCTGGTATGCAAACATGAACAGTAGTTGACATAAAAATACCTGCATTTATTTTTCTTAGACGAAGGACTTAATCAGTTTAAGGAGTTATTTTTCAAACACTGATTCAGAAGCTGGGAAAATTTTGAACTTGGAGATGCATTATTCTGTGAATGGAATTTAAAACTGCAACTGACTTTGCATTGAGCTATAGATCCCTGGTTTAAAGAGTGTGAGGCAGACTATACTTTTTCCTGACACTTTTGATTGAATTAATATTAGGTACAAGTAAACTTATGTATTTCTGAATATGTATGTTTTTAAAAGGACAAAAAAGGCATGCTGTTTAAATACTATATATCTCTGTCAAATATTCCTTTTGTACATAAACCTAGGCAATACCATTATACCTAGAGAATTTAACTTACCACATTTCTACTTGAAGAATTTTAAAAATTATTATTTTCTGGATTATTTTTTTTAACATTGATACTTTTGCCACACTGTTTCAACATTCTGCTTTTCTTTGGGAAGCATTACTCTACTGGAAATTAGCATGAAGGTTTCATGGCAATAGCACGTTATCCAACACAGTTGATTACAATTGTAATTTCTCACAGATGTTTTATCCTGGTAGACTAAAATTGGTATCCAAGTATGTTTTTCACAAAATGGATGTGTATCATCTTATCTACATATGATTATCTTCCTGTCAGTACAACATATTATCTCTAAGGAAACACCATATGGCTTTAACTCAGATGAGACAGTACCACTGTGTATTAGATGAGTTTCTTTAAAACTGAACAGCAAAACCTTAATGCACCATGTTAAAATGCATATGTGAAGAAACCAACAGTGTTATAAACACAGGTGACAGCCTGGCAGGCTTTTCTGGAAGCATCACCTGCCCTATCAACATGATGCATGATGAATAGATATTGGCTGTAAGCCTTTTTCTTCCTCACTTAATGCTTGGTGATGTTTGTATTGCTTATACAGTTGGATTATTTTATACTAGAATTAATAATGTTGTCAGCTTTGACCTCTAAAGACCTATGCAGTAAATTACATTCTCCAGGGCTTTATATTAGTCCGTTGACTCTAAATCCTTGGGAAATGCATGCATTTAAGAATGCTTCTTAAAAAATGCATTTCCCACTGGTCTGCTATAGCAGTTGACATATGGCCTCATGTGTAGAAGTTAACACTGTGCAAAATTTGAAGCAACTCCTATGAAATATATTAAGAACTGGCTTAAATGAGAAATCTCATAAAGAAATTGGAGTAGGGTCATTTTTCCTGGGGTCATGGAGAGATTTGTTTTCTACCAGTGTTATTCAATTTGTTGCTTGTGGTTTGACTTTTGCAAACTGATGCCTTTCCACTTCTCACCAATATATTTTGGTGTTTGATGTTTTGCTGAAATATCTCTAATTTGAGGAAAATTTTAGTCAAAATGGGGTTTGTTGAAAAGCTTCCACTGAGGAAATAAAGTTGTTTTTTTTTTAAAAAAAAAAAAAAAAAACTAAACTAAACTAAAAAAAGAAAACTAATTTCTTATTTATGTAAGTTTTCTTTTTAAAATGCTGATACCTCAGTCATCAGAAGTGACTTTAGCACTTATTTCTTCTGAGCCTGGCTGGTTATGCATTTTAANCTTTCCTGCCTATCTCAACTGTGATTTCTCTATTACTAGGCTAATGTTTTCCAGTAGGTTGGTTTTAGAATTACAACTCCAGATGAAAGCTGATCCAGGTGCCACGCTTTCAGCTACAGAGTCAGAACACACTTGTCAAACAACTCCAAGTTATGCAACTACTGTAAGGTTTACTGGAAAACAGCATAGAATATAGCTCTGCCACATCTGTTACCATTATTCTTCTTCATTGCTGATATCACTTGGGAAAACATAGTGCAAAACTTCCTTGCTCCTACCTTCTGTACAGAACTAGTGGAAATCCTCTTTGCAGAGCAGCAAAGCCTCAAAGTAGCGAGACTGTGTGCTTTCCCATTTCTTGCTGGAGTATTTTTTAAGAGAATGGTGCAATTATCTAGCATGATGTGATTGTGAAAGGCAAAAGTATAATTTGAAGACATCAAGAATAAAAGTATTGAAAACTAGGAAACTGAAGACTTGACCTTGACACGTGAAATGATTGAGGAGGAAGTGCTACAGGTCTTGACAAGTCCTTCTGCTCTCTGCTGAATATCCTAATGTCATCAAGGTATTTTTTTAAAGTCTTTTTGTGCTCCTGTAGCCACTGAGAAAAAAAAAAAACAAAACAAAACAAAACCTCAGTGCTGTTCTGAACAGCTCAATCAGTAACAAGACTTAGGTTGTATAGAAAGCAAAACAGAACAGCTGACACAGGAAAAGATATTTAGTGTTCTGAATGAATCCTGACTATTCACCTCAAACACCGGGCAATTTTCATGCTACCTGTTCAAAATGGGTGTTAAAAATAAATAAAACAAACCATTGGGGAGTAAACAAGTGTTGCACACAGTAAAGAAGCATAAGATATCCTAAATTTATACTGGTTTGGATACTATTTTTTTTCATAGTGCTAAACTGACTTTGGCTTTCATTGCCACAGGATGAATAAACAGAGAGATTGATGCAGAAGCAAGTATAAAAAGGAACAGGCAGTGCTCCATTTAGATAGCATATTGTTGTTTCCTACTTACAGTAACATAAATATATATGAAGACTCTTTGCCTTCATGCTTCAAGAGAGGAAAAAATTTTATGACAGTATTCAAAATACTTGGTATATAGAAAAGAAAAACAGAAAGATCATTCATTTGGTCCATGGTATGATTATGGTGTACTTAGGCATTATACTAAAAATTCAGAAGCCTTTGAAATGCTTTATTCAGAGTAGATGGGTTTTATTCTAATTGCACAGAATAATCTTAATAAAAGTTTCTTAATCTTCTTTTAATTTCAAAAATGAAGTAAAATAATAATGACTGCATGTATAGCAGTGGAGTTCTGTGATCTTTAGGGTGTATATTCTCTTCTAACTCGGTGTTAGTTGGACAGTAAAGTTAAAACTGTTAATTTTTTCCTCATATATTTGAAATTGTGTCCTCAGTCCTGAAGAAATGTCATCTCTCTTCAAGCATTAATGGATTTATTGCCACAATAATTGCAAGAAATGAACAGTATAGCTATACATTATCCAGTTCTTATAGAATAAAGAGAATGAGATGTAGTATTCATGGTACTAATTTCCTTTGGCTTTTAGACTTGTGAAACTGAGTAAATTTCTTCACTGAGTTCCAAGTGGCAATATCTTTCTAAGTTCTGGAGAATTAATAGCCTTAGCAAGTAACAGCAGTCATGAAGGAGGAGTTCACCTGGACTTCACAGAATCATGGCATGACAGGGGTTGGAAGGAGCCCCTGGAGACCATCTAGTCCAGCCCCCCCACAAACCAGCCTTCCACGTTGGCAGAGTTTTCTGCCTGACATTTGATTATCCATTCACTGATGGGTGAATGCAACATGTTTTAAATTATACCATTTTCTTAAGTAGTAAAAATGCATAGAGGTCTTAGATACATTTGCAACCACTGTCTCTGACAGACATATAGCAAACTCTGTAATGAGACAAATTATGCCAAACATTGCCTAGTCAAACTGGTGAATTTTCAACTGTCTAGATGGGCTGACCAAATAAACNTGAGATATCCTTGCCTTTGCCAAAAACAAGATTCTCTCAAGGTATTATTGAGAATAAGCTATTTCTCTCACCTAGCCAGGGTTTTAGTTTACTACTGATGCCTTTTCTTGTCCCTCACTTTCATATATATACAAGAATTGCTGTCCCCTCCCTCCCCCAGTCCCTCCCT
>VZRU01004332.1:109991-121330 GCA_013398155.1 Pedionomus torquatus
GCTCCTGTAGCCACTGAGAAAAAAAAAAAAAAAAACAAAACAAAACCTCAGTGCTGTTCTGAACAGCTCAATCAGTAACAAGACTTAGGTTGTATAGAAAGCAAAACAGAACAGCTGACACAGGAAAAGATATTTAGTGTTCTGAATGAATCCTGACTATTCACCTCAAACACCGGGCAATTTTCATGCTACCTGTTCAAAATGGGTGTTAAAAATAAATAAAACAAACCATTGGGGAGTAAACAAGTGTTGCACACAGTAAAGAAGCATAAGATATCCTAAATTTATACTGGTTTGGATACTATTTTTTTTCATAGTGCTAAACTGACTTTGGCTTTCATTGCCACAGGATGAATAAACAGAGAGATTGATGCAGAAGCAAGTATAAAAAGGAACAGGCAGTGCTCCATTTAGATAGCATATTGTTGTTTCCTACTTACAGTAACATAAATATATATGAAGACTCTTTGCCTTCATGCTTCAAGAGAGGAAAAAATTTTATGACAGTATTCAAAATACTTGGTATATAGAAAAGAAAAACAGAAAGATCATTCATTTGGTCCATGGTATGATTATGGTGTACTTAGGCATTATACTAAAAATTCAGAAGCCTTTGAAATGCTTTATTCAGAGTAGATGGGTTTTATTCTAATTGCACAGAATAATCTTAATAAAAGTTTCTTAATCTTCTTTTAATTTCAAAAATGAAGTAAAATAATAATGACTGCATGTATAGCAGTGGAGTTCTGTGATCTTTAGGGTGTATATTCTCTTCTAACTCGGTGTTAGTTGGACAGTAAAGTTAAAACTGTTAATTTTTTCCTCATATATTTGAAATTGTGTCCTCAGTCCTGAAGAAATGTCATCTCTCTTCAAGCATTAATGGATTTATTGCCACAATAATTGCAAGAAATGAACAGTATAGCTATACATTATCCAGTTCTTATAGAATAAAGAGAATGAGATGTAGTATTCATGGTACTAATTTCCTTTGGCTTTTAGACTTGTGAAACTGAGTAAATTTCTTCACTGAGTTCCAAGTGGCAATATCTTTCTAAGTTCTGGAGAATTAATAGCCTTAGCAAGTAACAGCAGTCATGAAGGAGGAGTTCACCTGGACTTCACAGAATCATGGCATGACAGGGGTTGGAAGGAGCCCCTGGAGACCATCTAGTCCAGCCCCCCCACAAACCAGCCTTCCACGTTGGCAGAGTTTTCTGCCTGACATTTGATTATCCATTCACTGATGGGTGAATGCAACATGTTTTAAATTATACCATTTTCTTAAGTAGTAAAAATGCATAGAGGTCTTAGATACATTTGCAACCACTGTCTCTGACAGACATATAGCAAACTCTGTAATGAGACAAATTATGCCAAACATTGCCTAGTCAAACTGGTGAATTTTCAACTGTCTAGATGGGCTGACCAAATAAACCGTACCACATAATAAATTGCATAGATTTCCATGATCCCTTTTGCCTTCCCAGTGATGCTCTCCTTCCAGTTTCATGAAGTTCTTTTCACATTGTCTCTGATATTCTTTTTTGTTAAATTTATTTGTCCCCTTCTCCATCAGTCTTTCTTCTCCTTTGTATCTCACAGGTTTCCTCCAAAGAAAGCCTCCTTCTTAAACTTATTGAGGAAACTTAAGAAAGTTTCCTTAAGAAAGCTTTCCCTCCTTTCAAGGCACACTGTCTCAATACATGCACTAGGAAACAGTAAATCATCATTTACTCTCTTTGTCTGCAGGCAATATGTATTCTTTTTTTTCAACTTGTTGTTTATTTAAGGAACAACATTGCATTCTTCTCCAATCAGGTCTCCTCTTTTTAGGATCTTTGATACAGCAAAAATATGTGATTATTCAAGAAACTGCAATACAGGTTAAAAGTGGAGATGAAAGCAAGAGATTTCTGTTGAGAGCCAAGAAAGTATGGAATAGAGAATTTCATAGAAGGGAGTAAGGCTAAGGAAAAAAACACCAAGAATCAACTATATACCCATAAATTTGAGAGGTCCCTACTTCATCCCTAGTTCCAGATAGTTCTCTAACAAACCCACCATTCCCATCTGTTCTGGAAGCTTGTTTTCACCAGCATTTTTAACCTTTTCTGCACTGACCTTTCATGAGAGAAACACATTTTGTGCTTCCTCACCCATGATGTAGTGGAAAGCAACTGGTAAATAAAAATTTGTCAAATATTCAAAAAAATCTTTCAGTGGACCTTTTTTCCAAAGTGCATTGTGTTACATTGTCTCATTTCTACACCGTTGTCCCAAACAGTACCATTTTCTGTATTCCTTCTTTATATAATCATTCATTCATTCATTCATTCATTCATTCATTCATTCATTCATTCATTCATTCATTCATTCTCTCTCTTATACAGGTTTCCAGTCTTATTCAAGGTGGAAAACACTTCTAACTGTGAAGTGTCATGGGAAGCTGATGTGAACAGCCATATAGGTGATATGTTTATAAAGAGGAAAAGAATAATTCATATCAGGTAGGAATAACATACTGTAATATCATCATGGTGAAATTATATTTTGTCCAGGTTGCTCACACAGCTTAAATCACAGTGAAATTGATTTAATATGGCAACTTTATAAACAAATTTATTTTAACTATCATTATGTTTAACAGGCCATTTCAGTATTTTTGTTTGCTTTCGGTGGAAGAGGAGAGGACATGGGGGGTTGTAATCTTCTTCTGACTATAGAAACAGATTTCTATTCTAGACTTTTTCACTACAAATACATTTTACTGTGCAGACCTTGCAATAGCTCAGTAAAACATTTCAGATCTGAACTCTATCACTCCATTGACTGAACTTTGAAATTTAAGACTAATGTGCTGTTTCACTATCTAAAGGCACTCCTGATGGACAACTTTGAAATTGTTTAGATGCCAGGTAATTTGTTACAGCCTGAATTTCCTCTTCTACTTAATGGCTGAAAGTTAAATGTTTGCCATCAAAAAAGTGGTCTGTTGAGCAGTGATTCGTGTGAGTGAACCTATGTCTCTGCAAATTTGTTACTCATCTATGAAGCAAAAGCAAAGATGACCTCTTAATGTCAAATCCGATTTAGAGCTGGTGAATAGGTTGGAAAGAAGGTACTTGATATCTTTTGAGCAGTATTAAAAAATACACTGCTGTGGAGAAGCCTCAGTATATTAATGTGGAGATTCTGGCCTTTCCAAATAATTTATTGTTAATTCTTTTAGGAGGGAAGAAATGTGGTTAATAAATGTTGTGACTTCAGTAAACAGTTTCAGAGCAGAGATACCTCTGTATAAATGTTTGAAGCTATAGCTTTGCCCTTCTGTGTGCACCATTTTCTTTGAATGGCCTTTCCTTAAACCTCATTAGTAGTTGCACTTTCTGACTTCACTCAAAAGCAGTCATTCCCATCACTTTGCTAAAAAACAAGATTGAAATTGAAATGTCATATACCTAACTGCATTTGAAGCTGGGGATGGTGCCCACGGTGACACAGCTCATGTTAACACTCATGACTAGTCTTTCCATTTCCCTGCCAACTGACTGTGTTGTACGCACTCAACCAATTCATTCCCCTGAATGTCAGCTATGACACTTTAAGGGCTTCTGGGCTTACATCTTTAAGATCTGCCTTGCAAAGCTTGCAATTGGCTGCATAATTTACTGGATATGTATCCACTTTATTTGGTTAAATTGGTAGGCACTGTTGCTGTTTTAACATTAGTTTTACATATTGGTAACTAAATTTTAAGGAATTTAATATTTTTTTTCAAACCTAAATAACCAATTGAGCTGCAAATAATCAGACTTTCACTCGTAGGTCTTGCACAGGTCCTGAGCAAATGCAAGAAAAGATCTCTACCCACTCTCCTGCCAGAGTGTCACTGTGTCTTTTTAGACATAAATCCACCGGCAGCACCCAAGGTAGAACTTGAAATCAAGATCAAAACCTATTTTGAAGGGCAGTAATCATTGATCAGAATTGTCAGATACCAGTGAAGAGGACAGTTGCTGAATATAAAAATAGGATGTGACTGTGATAGTTGTATGTGTTAATATATTTATGAATTTGGGCAGAAAGATGACCAGACACTTCATGCACAAAAAACATGCCTAATGCAATTTCATACAGATTCTCACCAGTTGTGACCTCTTTGCGTTGCTCCAGAATGTTATGCCTGAAATAGCTTGCCCTCTTCATCCCAGTGTTTTAATTAGTCTTCTCCTGTGGCCAAAACCCACAAAATCTAACTATGCAGACTGTGAAGTGCAATGTTTTATGAGGAATTTAAGAGGAGCCAAAAATCTAGGCTCCAATTAGACAGCTTGCTACATTCTCACCATGCAGCGGAGACAGCATGTAAACTATCCATATGCATTAATTATAATCTCCTCCCCTACCTTCTATTTCTCAGCTTGCCAAGTTTCTCCCCTAACTGAATTGTCCTGCTTTTTCTGTGTGGAAAAGGAGCAGTCATCTGTGGGTTGTTTGTGGCTGTGACTAAGGATCTCTCCTTATGAAAATAAAAAGAAATGTGCATGACCCAAAAAGTGACCCATGATTTAATATCTTTTTTGATGATCTGGACAAGGGGATAGAGAGCACCTGCAGTAAGTTTGCAGGCACCGCTAAGTAAGGT
Organism: Pedionomus torquatus; assembly: GCA_013398155.1. Lineage (NCBI taxonomy): Eukaryota > Metazoa > Chordata > Aves > Charadriiformes > Pedionomidae > Pedionomus > Pedionomus torquatus. Next base: position 114,640 of record VZRU01004332.1, read on the forward strand.
GGGAGTGTTGATCTGACTGAGGCAGGGAAAAGGCTGTACAGAGGGATCTGGACAGGCTCGATCGATGGGCTGAGGCCAATGGGATGAGCTTCAACAGGGTCAACTACCAGGTCCTGCACTTGGGTCACAACAACCCCATGCAGCAGTACAGGCCTGGGGAAGAGTGGCTGGAGAGCTGCAGAAAAGGATCTTGGGCTGCTGATGGACTGTTGGTTGAGTACGAGCCACTACTGAGCCCAGGTGGCCAAGAAGGCCAAATGAATTCTGGCCTGTATCAGGAACAGTGTGGTGAGCAGGACTAACGAAGTGATCGTCCTCCTGGATCAGTACTTGGCACTGTTGAGGCCGCAGCTTAAATACTGTTTTCACTCTGGGGTCCCTCACTACAGTAGGGACACTGAGGTACTTGAGTGTGTCCGGAGAAAGGCAATGAAGCTGGTGAGGGATCTAGAACACAGGTATTATGAGGATAGGCTGAGGGAACTGAGTTTATTTAGCCTGCAGAAAAGAAGGCTGACAGGAGATCTTATTGGTCTCTAAAACTATATGAAAGGAGGCTGTAGCAGGCAGTGGTCAATATCTGTTTCCCAAATAAGAAGTGATAGGACAAGAGGAAATGACCTCAAGCTGTGCAAGGGGAAGTTCAGGTTGGATATTAGGAAAAAATTGTTCACAGAAAGAGTTTTCAAGCATTAGAAAAAGCCACCGAGGGAAGTGGTTGAATCGCCATCCCTGGAGGTATTTAATAGACAGATAGATGTGGCGCTTAAGATAGACAGCTTAGATGTGTGGTTTAGTGGTGGAATTGGCAGTGCCAGGTTAATGGCTGGACTTGATGACCTTAAAGGTCTTATTCAACCTAAACAAATACATGATTCTATGACCTCATCAAGTTGGTGTATGGTTTTTTTCATTACTTTATTTCAACTTCACTGAATCATTGGTGGTTAAGAATGAGAACGGGGAGCAAGTAATGTTTTCATAAAACTTAGACCTAAGGCTGAGGAGAGAACAGGAAGTAATTTATCTGTGGTGAGAAAACCTCAGGAGTCATAATTTCCCTGTTTGTGTTTCAGTTCATAGGAGTGCCATCCTGTTTGTTTTATAAACTGTAATGTTTATTAACAAAAATCCATTAAGTTTCTCCTGTGAGAGTTTTTTTTTTTATTCGGTGCTCTGCACTGAAACTAGGAACCCATTTTTATTTTCCTTTTGTTGTTTCTTGCTTTCACATCCATTCAGAAACTTTAATGATTTTTTTCTGAACTTTTATACTGTTCTGCACAGAGAGTGCTTAAAGGTGTTTAGATACAACCTCTGCCAGCCCCAGCATTGTCATACGGAGAAATAATGAGGTGTAAAAGATATGTATGTAAACTCCATAGTCTAAAATTGTATCAGCTCAATTTCCTTGCTAGGAAGTGGGAAAATTAGCTGTGCTATATCATGTGGTGGGTCAGGGTGGGAGGTAGCACATGCGGTCATAATAATTGCAAAGGGTTTGTTATATAAGGCTCTGCTCATTTGTAATAAAATTGCCCTTGAACCCAGTTAGAGCAGAAATTATTGGAAGCTTGCAATGATTTTTTTCTTAGCAGAGCATTCTGGAATTTCACATGGTGAAAATCACTTATCAGTGCATCTAAACCGAGTTTTATTTTAGAATACAGTTTTTAATTAAAGTTCACAATTCTGAGCCTGCTGCTAGTGCCTGATATCTTGCTAAAAGGTCACAGCACTGGTGGCATTAATGGTATGAGAACACAATATAGGAGATTATGAATGTTTGAATTGTGTTTCAGAGTTGGCTTATCATTACGAAGGGCTGCAGCTGTTCCTGACTAAAGGCAGGTTCAGTGATGAAAGTGAGGGGTTTATTCCTTGGTTGTTCCTTGGCTTAGTTGTAGTCACAAAGCAGGCAGATTCCTACGGTGAGGTATGCAGGGAAGGGGCAATACAATACAGACTTGGTGGAGGTTATGATAAACAGCAGTCCTGCAGAAAAGGACTCTAAACGGTTGTCTGTGGCCTCAGCTGCTTCCCTTGAGGATGATGGAGCTCTAGCAGACCCCAGCATAGCTATTGCAGTGCTGTGGTGGGCAGGGTGGAGATGGTGACTGGGGACAGGAATGGTTTCATCTCTAGAGATGATAGGGACAAAAACTCCACCTCACTGTCCAAGCCCCATGCCTTTTTTTGAGTTGTCTTTACCACAAACAGGAACTGCTTGATGTGCCTTGTGCCCCTTATTCTTCATGTGACAAAATTGACTTTGCCTGTACTGCTGGAAAGCCTTGAGTTGACTTGATTCCAGTTATATCTTGAAATGTACATCAGCACATGTACATCCTATATATGTCTTACTGCAGCTGACATACAGGGGGGCAGTGGAGCAGTGGACATTTGCCAGAGGGGAGATGGGGCACAGACATGGCAGAGTGGCATTGCAGGCAGCTGAAGAGGAGCAAATTTAATTTTGAAGTTTCAAAAGGACCTCACAGAAGAGAAGTAGAAATAGCTGTTGTATTACATGGGGCTGGCAGCATTCTCTTCTGAGCTCCTGAAGCAGACCAGTGTCCCACCTGCTGGCTCTGAAGGTTAAGTGAAGTAAACCAGAAAAATTTTGCACTGCAACTTGTGTAACTGTGATGTTGCCTGAGCCAGCAACATGAAGGTGCTGCTGTGCAGGGGCAAGCAAAGGACAAAGATTGCAAATCCTCCAGAGTGGCATGGAGGAAGATGTTCGGGCCTCAGAGCTGGGTCCCCCAGCAGTAAGCTCAAGACTAAGCCATATACAAGCAACCACAAGGATAGATTGGTTACAGCTATATTATCACTCTGGTCATAACTTCAAATTACTATTACTTTGAAAATATATTGGGATAGTGAAGACTGAAACTAAGTGGAACATGTTGCCATTGCCCAGAAGGATCTGGCATACAACCACCACCAAAAGCAGAAATGATCATTTGCAAAAAGAACAGAAACGGGCACTCTGATAGTCAGAGTTATCAGGACTATGCTCTTCAGAACATCTGCCAGGTGAGCTGTGACATAAATTTCAATGTTAGATTATACATGTTGGATTTTGTTGGTATTTTCTTTCAAATTTGCTGTGTGGTCTTGCATGCCTCTTTGCCTCTTAATCCTCTTTGCCAAACTACTGCTGAGAGTGAGACTCCAAAGAAAGCAATTAGGACTAGCATAGGGTATCTGAGAGAGCACATTTCTGAATTTGTTATCTATATGAAAGTGAGTTATCAATAGCAGATAAGTGTTTTTAAGTGTACTGAGGTGTTCTGAATGCTTCAGAAAATAAACAAAGAAATGAAAGAGTACCTTTAAAGGTTTTTCTTTTAGGAATAGAAGATCTAACCCATATTCTCAGTTATACTGGGGAAACAGCTATGCCAAAAAACACTACCTATGACAGCTAAAAATGTCTATATAGTAAGATAATAGGTATTTTCCGTTTACTTTTCTGATATAGAAAAGAAGCCGTGCATGTTCTAAACTACTATTGTTGTTCTTCTGAAGTGTCCTTTCTGTAAAAAGCAAACCAAGCAAACTTTATTGTTCAGAGCCTTGGGAATTGTGACACTTTAAAGAGACTAAGTCTATGGAAATCAGTGGTGAGAAACAGAGGTTGCAGGTCATGGTGTTATCAAAAAAGACTTTTGTCACTGCAGAGAAATATATGCTCTGGCAGAATAGGTTACGGTACTGCCAAACTGGAAGGGAAGCAAAGGTCTTTCTGTCCAAAGCAGCTTTAGAGGGGCAATAACCAACCCTGGATGAGCTGGCTGTACCTGGGGACATGATTCATCTGGTACTAATGAGATTTTTGCTGCCTCAGAAGACGAGAAACAACACAAGGTGTCTCAGACATTAGCTGACTACAGTTAGTAAGTTGCTTTCATGTGTTGAAGATTTTTTATTATGCTGACTCCTATTAGGGTTATGTTTGGCTGAGGAAGGAGGAGGAAGCGGAAAACTGTTATTTTAAGATCTTTGTGCAGAGGTTTGTGTTAGAGGTTCAAGGCCAAGCAATAGATTTTAGAAACTTTATGAGTTTCTCAACACAGCTTCTGTGTTGTTCAGCACCCAGAAAACTGACCTGAAGATAATGACTTTTGAGAAAGGTAAAGACTAAACATCATTCCGTTTCCTCATTAAAATCTTCTCGTTATTTAAAAAGATGTTCACTTAAGACAGCAAGTTGCTGTTTCGTATTTCATCTGCCCACTGAGCCTCTGAAAAGTTTATGCTGTCAAGCAGACAGAAAGAGTAAAAAGCTGTAGGACCTGATTGCCCAAGGTAAGAAAGTAAATCCAGGAATTAAATCCAGGCTGTCTCATTCTCTCACCCTACATATAGCCTGAGGATGCTGGTTTGGCCAGTAGCAGGCTTCTCTGTACTAGTGAGTGTCACAAACTAACACATAGTTCTTATGCTTATGAAAAAAATTATAATCCCTGATAAGAGCCTCCATATGCCTTGTCCTTTTAAAAACAAAGTTAACCACTAGAAGAGGCTTTGCATGTAAATGAGGTTCTCTTCAGGTTTCAAATCTAATCAAAATTGGTGCAACTTTCTTCTAAAGAATATGCAAACTATTCGGCCAAACATCCTTCACCCTCAAAGTTTATCACCAGTCTGATGTCAGTCTGGAAATCCCAACTTTCTTAAGAGATGATAAATGTTATCTGCCAATCTCTGCTGCTGAATAAACTGTTTGATCTGCATTAATCACACTTGGCAGAAGCTGTTCAAGCCTGCTAGCAGCAATCCTGGTGAACAGCTTGGCATCATTGCTTGATAATGAATTGGAGCAGTATGAAAAACAACATGAAGGAGTCTTCTTTTCATTCCTACCCCAAAGTTAATGAAACACACATTAAAGTGAATGGTTTAAAATATTCAATAGATCTGAAACTGTCTTATTGTAAGCATATTATTACTCTCAAGGGCAAAACATATCCCATTTGCTTTTTTTTTTTTTTTACATTTCTGCTATAATACTATGTGCCAGAAGTGCACAGATATGAGAAATGCCAAGTACTTCTATAATTTTCTGTGCTTTTCATGGTTTTAATAAATGAGTGTTCAGTTTTCTGAATCAGCCTCCACAAATTTTTTCCCAAGGATGTTTGAGTCATCATGGTTGAGCCCATTTCACAGCTGATAGCTGCCTGTCATTTTTCTCAGTCAAGAGAGAGGGTCAGAGACAAGTCTGTGCACCACTTCAGTCCAACAACCCCTGTTGTGAGGGACTTTCCTGGTATTTAAGCAGTTAGTGAAACACATGCTGAGTATTTCTACAAAAACGCTGTATCTGGTTGCAGGTTCTCATCCAGAAAATGCTTCAAAGTACTTACCAGTAACTTTACTTGAGTGTGTATATACACTAAACTCAGTGGGACTGTTGAAACAGGAAATGTGCAGGACAGAAATAAAGCATTGGAAGAAGCAGCTATTAGAGTGCTCAGGAGGGGTAAGAAATGTACTTGTGTGGGGTTACATAACACATACCTTGGTTTTGAATAAATGGGAAGAAGGAGAAACAAAGAAAGCAAGCAAACAGGGATGGAAGTGCTGAAAATGGAGCCTTATCACTGAAAAATGAGGTGGAAGAACATAAAAGAATGGAGGAGACAAGGAAAGACCAGAGTGAGAATACCTAGTTTAGTTGTGGCCAGATGGAGAAACTAGGATTTTAAAAAAAGAAAAGATCTTCCTCAAAAAATTCTATGACCTCTCATACAATTTCTGGTAATTCCTGGTGTGCAGGATGTACTCAGCAATGAGTTGCAATGTTTTATTGAGGAATCTCTTGTGAAAAAACATCGACAAAGGAAAACTCGTCAACTTTTTTTTTTTCCTCTAAAAAGGATGTTAGACTTGTCTAGAGACATTTAAAAATATTTCCATGTTAGGAGAGAATGGGGATGTAAGGATAACACAGCTTTAGGCTCAGACTTTGGAGACTAAGAGACAATTTATACAGAGGTTTTTTGGAAGCATCATTATTTTGCAATACTCATGTCCCATCTGGACCTTTTTGTAAAATTTCATTTCTGGATAGATTAAGTTGCTTTAAATAAACCACTTTAATTAGTAGGGAAAAATAAGCATATTTCTTCCTAGTACTCCAACAGATTCAGTGAATGCTTTCTGTTTATATCTAAACTTCCTCCTCTAGCTTACAATATAAACTACTATTGTTTTTTTTCCTAAATAAAAACTGTGTAATCTTAATTCTGAAAGACATGTCCTATGAAATCATTGCAGTTAAAGTAACTATTAACCTCTTTTTCTTCAGGAATTTACTGCATTGCACAAAAATTTATTTCAGATGGGAAATGCTAGGAAGGAATGAAGGAAGGAGGGCATAAACACAGCACGGATCCACACGAAGACCATGTATGACATTGTTTCTCAAGTCTGTGGATTCGGACAACAAGGGAATCATGAAGGAATAACTGTCCAAGTGGCCAGGAACCACATCAGGTGGGTGAAAGCCCAGAGAGAACTAAATCTGGCCAAGGACATCAAAGATAATAGGAAAAACTTCTATAGATATGTCAGGGAAAAAGGCAGGACTAGGGAGATTGTGGGCCCTCTCCAGAGGGAGATGGGAGACCTGGCCACCCAGGATATGGACAAGGCTGAGGTACTGAATGACTTCTTT
>VZRU01004333.1:0-51757 GCA_013398155.1 Pedionomus torquatus
TGGGGAAATGCCTCCTTCAGCAAATTTTCTTTAAATTTATAGGCTACTCGCGTTTCACATATTCTTGACATTTCTGCCCTTGACGCATCGCTTAGTGCCAACTTCTTTCATTTTCCTGTCTGTAGTTGTGCTGTAGATCTTTTCCAGAATATATATTTTTTTTTCTGATGTGACTAATCCAGCTTCCTAAGAGAAAGCGCAGCTTATTCAAAGTATTCTAATTATTCTATATATCCAGGCAAATATTTGGACATGTAAAACAGTAGTAGAGTGCTACGGTGTCTATCAGGGCAGGAGAGCACACAAAATCTTTGAAACTGTAAGTCTCTCCCTGGTGTGTTTTATCTGTATTATTAATTGGCAAAGAGCAGTGTAGAAATCTGATTCACACCCATGCACAGGCAGCGAGCGGAAGCTTTGTGTGTGTCTGAGCTCTGTTTTCTCAGCACTAAATTTAGTTTGCACAGGCTTAGTGCTTTATCAGATGCTTCACCACGGAGGGGCTTTGAGGTCAGGTAGCTGCATGCAGATCTCTCTCCTCCGTGTCACTGGCTCGGTCTTTAAAAGCCAAGAGTTGTCGTGAGCTGATGGCCGTGTAATGGATTCCTCAAAAGCAGCTGGTATCACAGCTGAATTTTTCAAGTTCTTACATTTTATCCAGAATAGATTTGGTATCTGAAACTCACCCTTGAAGAGGATTTCTCTTGCAGCTGCTGATCAGTCTTGCTCCTTAGCATGACTAAAAGCCCTTAGAGTGGGTGTTTATAGGATCACAGAATGGTTAGAGTTGGAAGGGAACTTAAAGAGCATCGAGTTCCAACCCCCCTACTGTGGGGGCAGTGTTGTCACTTCAGCCCTTCTTGCAGCAGAACAGACATCGTGCCTGCAAGAGAAACATCCAGAAAGAAGTGATGAGGGTTTTTAGACTGGTCAGAAATTCCAGTTGAAATTTTGTTCAAGTTCAGTTCAACGGGTCATGACAGTTTCACGCTCTCATCCTGGAAGAGACTTCAAGAGAGGCTCCTCCTGCTCCCAGAGGAAGACTGGGACTTTGTTTTCTGGCGACTTGTTCTCTGAGCTGTTGGCATGGGTTACTAGAGCCCACATGGAGCAATGGGGGGTAAAAATTGCTGTATAAGTGCTTAGGTATATGGCAAGATTTCCTTGCTGCCAGGGCTAAAGATGTGAAATTACTGGGGTTTGTTCTCCTTTATTTTTTTTTTGGCTGCCTGGATTCATGTATTTCTTATTGATTCTGTAATGAAGACAGAGCCCTGAATTTGTATGCTGCTTTCTATTTGCATTTTTACTAGAGTTACTCTCATTTCCTCATTGCTAAAGGCCATTAGTGAGGAGTTGGATGACTTGTCTAGGTTTCTGCTTTTTGTAGTTTTCCAAAGCTCTATACATAATAAATCAGCCACCCTTTTTTGCTTCTGCAATTAACTAATCCCCCATGTAACAGGAGCCGTAGAATTGATTGAATGCATCAAATTTTAAGCCTAAAAAAAAAATAAGCAACAAAGACAAGACACATTTGCGGGGATACTTTTCAAAAACTGTTCAAATTGTTGTCCTCGTTATTATGCACATCTAGCCATGAAATTAGGAGGAATAAAAGATTTTGCCACTATGTCACCCTCCAGCCGATGCTAACCTGTGCTTGAAATGAACTTTGATGTGACACATTCACGTCTGCAGCACATGTAGCTTCATCTTCTTGTTCATCTCCCCTGCAGATGACAACTCTCCTTGCTTCCCGTAAGGTAAGATATGATCGGTCAGCAAAACGGTCTGGCATGGATATCTTGACTTGCTGGTTATAGCTATTCCATGGCAAGCCCCTGTAATTTTTCCTTTGTGAAGACCTCTCAGTCTCATTGATCTACCTTTTTTTTTCTTTTTTCTTCCCTGAATAAGGAAGATTGAAGGAAGGAAGCTGGAAGAACCTTTTCTCAGAAGCATCTCTGAAGTTGATGATTGGCACTGAGCCGTGATAGTTAGTCAAATCCACATTAAGCTGCATTTCAGCAAGAAACTGTTTGAGCTCAGTCTGACCTCTTTTCTTAAATAAGACTTTGGAAGTCCTCTCTTGCATAAAGGGCTGTGTTGGCACAGCAGCATGAAAGCAAAGTTGGATACTGGGTTCCATCTATACCATCAAAGTACCTTTACATCAGAAACTATACCTGCTCAGCTAAAAACTATTTTCTTTAAAATATTCTTGCCATTTACATGGTTAAAATAGGTTCCTTCTTTGTGATATTTGACCCCATGAACTTCTCCTTTTTTGTGCAGAAAGCCACGGGTCATTTATTGTGTAGTTTGTGCTCTCAGGTACTTCTGTTCTTTGCTGGTGTGCTCAACCCTGAATTCTATCTGCAGTTCAGACTTAGTGAGCTCTGGCAGTTCTGCTTTGTGAAGTTCTGCTACAGAGACACTCTGCTCGCACCCTCAGGTGTGTAAAACTCCTTGGAACCAACGCTTGTGGAAGGGTGAAACCCGCATGGAAAGAGTGAGGTTTGTATCACCTTCTGTGTCCTTATCCGCAGGGGCCCTTCAGTAGATTCTGCCTGGCACAAAAGCCACTTGGTTACATCAGCTTCCCAAAGGAAGAAAAGAGTCACTCTCTGGGATCAGGTCCTGTAGTGTTCCTCCCCACTGGCCAGAGTGAACAGGCAGAACAGGAGATTTTATATTCCCTTACAAGGAGGCACCTTATCTAAGTTTATATGGGCAAAATGAACAATACTCACTAAACTGCAGTTAATTTTATGCAACATTCTTCCTCCTAAAGATGAGATACTGAGTGCTGGAATCCTCCTTTCCTCCATACAGAGAAAGGCAGTTCCAGCTCTGCAAAATTGTTTCCCACCTCCCATGTACACTTGTAGAATATTGCCTCCAGCAGAATGTAGGAGAACATTAAAAGAATAATCTTTTTTGCAAAGATGAAAGATTTTATACCTCTTTGGTGAATGTAAAAATATTAATTGAATAAAGTGTAAATTGTCAGCAGAAGAACAAATGTAGCTTAAAAAGTATGCAAAAATACTGGAATTTGCAAATTAGCTGATAATGTTGAAAGCATAAAGCACTAAAAATACTTAATTAAAACATATACATTTAAGAAGGAAAAAAAAATTGTAATTTGAAGTATTCTTTATTTTAATAGCTATTTCCTCAACTTCATTGAGCCTTATTGGTTTCTATTGCAAACAGCTCTATTTCTAGTGCAAACAATTCTATGCAACATTCTGTTGCAAACAACTCTATTGTCCATTTATTAGGCAATGCTTTGTTGGTTGCTTGTTTGCTACTCTCAGAACCTTCTTTCTGGGCTTAAATGAAGAGCAGCTTCCACTGAAGGCGTGTATAGATGTTGGGGACTGTTTGAACGTGATAAACATTGTCGTAATGACTGTCCATGTAAGGACTATCCATGAACACTACTGAGTGTTCAAACCCAAAGTAGGAAATGACTACTCCACGAAAGTGAAGGCAAGTTTTGCCTGGGCTCAACAGTGAAAACCAACCAATGACTTCATCATTTAACACCTAAAAAGGTTAGGACAGGAATCACACTAAATTTCTCCTCTGGACTGTTCCTAGGTTAATCCATGTGATGCACTACTGCAGGTCCTCGGTGTACTCAGTGTCTTGACATCTGTCCTCGCATCACAGGCCCTGTAGATGTAACACAAATGGGAGAGGTGTCCTCTGTAATTTCTGATAAGGAAAGCATTTATTTTTACTGGAAAGAGCAAGGTCTCTCTTGAACTGTCACTGCCTGGGTCAGAAAAGCATAAGAGACTACTTACTTGGGAGCTGTTTTGCCATCTCTTCTGGGAATTAGTGAGGCATTAGTCACAGCTTTGCTGGGACCTCTCTTTGCCCCCTTCCAAATAAATGGCTTTGGGAGAGGAGGGCAGGGCTGTGAAGTCATGGAAGGAGTGAGGCATTCTCTGGCCACCCTCTGCTTGGGATGACTGATTTACAGGGCTGGGAGAAAGCTCTGGGGAAGCCATCAACCATTGCTGAGTGGGAGGTCAGTTTATCTCATTTCACCCTGGGTTTGCTGGGTGATGGTCTCGGATGAGATTTGCTGCCTGTGGAGGCTGTGTCAGAGGGGAACGTAGTCATGTTCCCACGTGCAGGGTAGGGAGAGATCGTTCTCTCCATCCCATCTCACCAGTTTGTTAGAAAGAGTTCATTAAATAAATCATGTTTGTAGGACCAAGTTTGATATGGCCCTCGTTCTGGAAAAAGAGATGCTAGAAATCCTGCTTAAACAGGAGAAGAAAAGACCCTTTTCTTGTACCTTATCTTATAGCCAGTAGAGAAGGTCAAAAGGCCATCACTTCTCCACATCAGAGCACGAGGGACCTTACCCCATCTCTTCACACAGTGATGGAGCTACAGATGGAATGATGGACAGTGTGAGTATAATTCTTCCTGATAAAATTTTCTAGGCTTGTTGGGATTTTTTTACTAATGAAAGGAGAACTTACACAAACCTATGGAGTGGGAGTCACTGCAGTGGGAGGGGGAGTTTTTTTGCTATTGCCTTAGAAAGGCCAGGATTTCACCTTATGGTACTTCAGTTACTTTTCTGATTGTCATGCTGTTTTCCACCTGTTTTCACTGGCTGCCTTCTCCATTTACTATTGGCATTTTGAATAGAAAATATTTGCTCCTGTGAGGCCCAGAGCAGCTAGGAACTCCTCCAAGGTGCTCTGCCCATCAGAGAGGTTTATTTCAGAGACAGGAAGAGCTGAGACACCTTGAGAGTTCCCATTACTCAACTATTTGTTCTCCTCACCCTTTCTTTACAGATTTCCAACGTATGTGCTGAGTATCTGAGTTTTTCTCATGGAGCTGATGGATGTTTAGCTTTTATTTCTGTCCATGTCTGCTTTTGAAAACTGCATCGGAACTGTACCTACAAAAATAACACTGCGTTTTGTCCACAGAGTGATAGAGAGGGGGTTCTAGTCCCAAAGCTGAGACCCAGAGCTGGGATGACCTCTGCTTAGAGAGTGGGGAACCAGGCTACTGCTGCCAGTTCCAAATGGGAGATGGAGACTTTGGCAGATCTGGAGAAGGGGAGGAAGGCACAGTGAAAAGAAATGGCGCAATAACATCTTCTTAGTGACCTGCCATTAACCTCTGTGTCTTTTGTAGCTTAAAGCAATGTTGCACATGGGGAAAAAAAAAAATAATCAGCAAATACTTTTCCAAAGACAGTCAAACACTGTTGTTCTTTATCGGCTCAGAACTTTGTTGCCTGGGGCTATCTGAATCATTCTTCTTCCTAAAGTGTAAGGATTATTTTCTTTCTTCTAGTGTGAAAAGTTTACATTTATAAGATTCATGCATGAAGGACCAAAAGGCATTTAGTTTGGCTGCACAGTAAAATAGTTTGGTGTTTTCATTGCTCCATTACTTTAAGCTGGGTGTTACAAACCAGCTTCATCACAGCTACTGCTGCTACTCAAGATCTGCGTCTGGGTCCCTGCACACTGAGACACACTGCAAAATGTACAGTTTGCACCAATTGTTGCTGTGTGCTGGCAACAGCCAGCATGTGGGGAAAAAAAATAATTCTCTCTTCTCCAATTCCTGTTACTAAATCTGTATCCTGTGGGTGTTTGTCTCTATTTTCCTACTTTAGTGACTTGGAAAACGGGGCAACAGGAAGCATCAGAGATGCAATAAGGAGAGACAAGATTCTTGGGGAGCCTGGTTAGAGGCACAGCAAAATAAACCTGGAAGCAGAGTGGGACCTGAGCAGTGGGTCCCCCGTCAGCCTGCTCTCCTGGCAGGCAGGGCAGCAATTTTTATTCTCTGACCCAGCCAAGAGGAGTTATTCTGCAAGACTTGATGCACTAGTTCAATATCATAGAATCATAGTATGGTTTGGGTTGGAAAGAGCCTCAAAGACCATTGAGTTCCAACCCCCCTGCCATGGGCAGGGAGACCTCCCACCAGACCAGGTTGCTCCAAGCCCCATCCAGCCTGGCCTTGAACCCCTCCAGGGATGGGGCAGCCACAACTTAGCTGGGCAACCTGTTCCTATGTCTCACCACCCTTACAGGAAAGAATTGCTTCCAGATATTTAATCTAAATCAGTTTAAAACCATTACCCCTTGTCCTATTGTGTTCCACTCCCTCATAAAGAGACCCTCCCCAGCTTTTCTGTAGGCCCCAAAATAGGCTTGGTTATTTTAGATGTGTGTAGATGGTGAGTGTTGTGTCGTAATAAGACAGGGGAGAGATAAAACCTTTTATTAGATGAAGAGATTTGGCCAGAGCGGAAAAAAACCTATGCATTTTTCAGGGTGTATAAGCCTATCCCTGTTATAAGCAGCAGGCTGTCCTCCAGGACATGGTTACCCTTCACGTGGCAGCTGTGGAAGACTGACAGGTAACAGCAGTAGAGAGATTGGTAAAAGTTTCTGTAGATTTGCGGTCAATAACATCTACCTTGCTTTCCTTGAGAATGTTTTCCCTGAATGCTTTTTTTTTTTTTTTCTCCTCAGCTTTAAAAATGGTTGGAAAATTAGATTATTTTTTTTTTGACAGAAGAATTGCACATAAGCCTTTGCTTTCACCTGCATTTTCAGTGGAAATAAGTCTGCTGCAACCTAACTTCTTTTTTTTTGGTGGAGCTAGTCCTTTTTGGGTTGGTTACTCAATGCAAACTGAAAAATAATAACAATTTCTTGCAAACTGGGGGTTGTCAATGAGCATATCCTTTTGTAGAAAAATACTTCTTTCCTTGGGGGGAGTGAAATATTTCACTGGAAAACTTTCAGCCTGTCTCGATTTGATTTTTGCCTTTTCTACATTTTGGCCCTGGTTCCACATCAAATAATTCAGTTTTGTCTGTGCCCCCTTCCTCCCTGCCTGCTGCACTCTAATGGGAAATAAATCTCCAAGCTCTTTTTCTATTCCTTACCATCCTATAAGTCTTCTGCTCTTGCTGGATGACTGGCATCGTACATCTCCTTTTATAAAACACTAAAAGTACCGTTTATATTTTTTTACCCAGAATCCCTTTTGTCTTGTGTCACATACAGAAACATTAACAAAATGAACCTCAAGGATAAAAAAATCCTCTTGGCTCTATCCGCAGTGAAGATTAGATCCTTTTTCAACGAAAATGGATGCTCTGGCTTCTCTTCCCTTTCCAGTCACTCTTCTAGCTCTCCTGAGCCAGAGCATCTTGCCCTGTGTACGATGGGGCAGAGCCTGGCCCTTGTGTGGACCAAGTGGTCCACACAACCCATACCACATGCCGGGTTTCCTTCTGCTGCATTTTCTAATCCAAACTTCTCCCTAAGCAAATGGATCTGGGTAACCCAAGTTTCACACCCCAGCATATGCCTTGGATCTTGTTTTTCTTGGAGCCTAGCAAACCCTTGCCCACTATCAGGAGATGTGCTGGTCCTCAGTGGAACTGGAGCTTTGCAGAGGTTTCCAAATAGCGTTTGCCCTGTTCTGTGTCAGCCTGACAGGGACCTGTGAGTCAGGCTGGTGCTCTCTAGCAATCAGAGGGGCTTTCACCACCCTGCATGCAGCAGCATCCAGCCAGTTTAACTGGAGCAGCGTGACCTGCTTTAGTCACCCAACTGAGGTGCTTAGAATTGCCGTTTTGACGAGCTTAGGCTCCTCATTGTTGAGTTGAAGGTAACTGCCTGTACCTGAGCTAGGCATCTCACCCAGGTTCAAGCTTAGGCTGTGAAGTTATTCCTCTTCCCAGTGAGTGCATCTGCTGTTGGCACAGTCTGTGGACGTCCTGCCAGCTTGTGGTGGGGCAGGCCAGGGTCGTGATGCCCTGTGTTCTTGTGTGCAGTCGGTTATCAGATGCAGTTATGAGTCCAGGCAAGGAGTACAAAGGTGGTGTTTCTTTATTAATCCCTTTTCAGCGTGGAACTGCAGTTGATGTCGTCTTTCTTGCTTGCATCTCCCATGTGAGGATGAACTCCCAAGCAATAAGGTGTGACTTCAGCTGGGTCAGTGTCATGAACCCGAGTGCTTCACGCTGGCTCCTGAAACCACCTTGGCTGTATCAGCCAGATCTAGTTTGGGTACAGAGTACAGCCCTGGGGAGTAAAGGTGTTCCAAGGCTGGTGAGCAATCCTTCCTCTAAGGAAAGGCATTGCAACCTTTAGAACTGCTGTTTGGTGGCACCGGTTCTCTCAGCTTTCCAACAGATCTGGCTCCTTTCTTCTGTCCTGAGCACATCCACCTGCTACCGGAGGCGCTGAGCTGCGCTGCTCACGTGGGGATTGAAATATGAAAGAAAAGGGGAAAACACATTCAATTCCTGTCAGGTAGATGAAAACTTGGTTTTCCTCCCCCTCTCTCCTGCCTCCTGGAGAACATACCATGTGTAGGTGACCTTTTGTCTCCTTCCTCCCCGCCTGAGCTGAGAGAGCTTCGGCTGACACATCCGATGACAGATAGATACCAGCATGAGCAAATTGTGCTTGAACTTGCTCCAGAGAAAATTGTTGCGAGGCGTGCGCAGGCTCGGCTGCGTTAGGGAGAGCACAGATCATAGTCAAATGTCTGTGTCATCTGCAAACGCCACTGTGAGGGGACTTGGAGGGATGAACAGATGAGCATTTTGAACTCTAAAGGTTACTGTAGAGAACATGGAATAGGGCTCTGTGTTTGACTTGGGAAGAATAGTCTCCATCTGGGGCATGTTCAGATGAAATCTGATTAATCCCTACCACCCCGATTTCTTTCTTTCATTTTCTGTTTTTTTTTTTTTTTTTTTTTTTTTACTGTATTTTAAAGTTGATTTCTTACTACTTTTTTGTTCCTCCTCCAGGAGGTTCCTGAATTCTTGATGTTTACCAAAACTTTGGTTAATGTATATGCTGAGTCTTCATGATATGAATAGAAATAGGGGAGAATAGATATGAAGGCACTTGAAAGCTGTAGAAACTGTTTATGAGAATATAACTCTGATCATAAATACCAGGTGAAAAAAAAAAAGAGATTTAAATGCAAAAGACTTTGAAAGCATCTCCTTGCCTGTCCAAATTTTCTTCAGGAAAGACCCCGGTAACTCATTAACTCATTGCAATTTAATGAAGAGCTGTGTGTTCTGGCCACCTCCACCACTCTGCCAGTCCAGTCTGAACAAACTCACTGTCTACTTGAAGGTGCACAAACCTGAACCCTGCTGAGTTCTGCTTTCAGGGCAGTGGGGAGTTCTTTCCAGGCATCTAATTTTAAGATGTGAGTAGTATCTTGGGATAATGCATGTCATGTTAATGATCTCTCTGAAACTATCATGGTGATACCATGCCTCTCCATCCTTTGACCTTAGACAATCATTTATGGGACTGCCTTGCGCTCAGCCATCCTTCTGAATGTTCGGAGATGCAGCTTTGCTCCTTCCACCAGGCACCTATTGAGTCTGTTCAGGCCACATCTATTAAAAAACTGGACTCTGCAGCCAAGAGGACAGTGAGAGATGGATGGTGCTGGCGTGCAGCCACTTCAGAGGACAGAGGTAGGATCAGCCTGTGGTGGACAGACTAATGAAACCTGCAGGTCTGGCATGCAATTACCTTGTTTGCCAAACTCATTATAGAGAAGTCACCTATTTCCAATGTTGTTCCCCTACCCTGAGAGACGAAGCTGTCACCTGGATTATGAATAGTTCTGGGCCAAATTCAGGGAGGGCTGGAGCAGGTATAGTTTTGATGAGGTTGGTTTGCTTGGCCCAGTTGAGACCAGGGTCAAGTCCCTTGCACAGTGGCTGGATCCATCCCCAGGAGCACCCAGGGTGGCCTCGGGACCCTGAGACCACATTGACCCTTGCTGTTCTCCTCCATAATATATTTGAGCAACGTGCTGTGGTGGCATCCTCACCACAGCACACACGCCTCATAGTACAAACCTTGCTGATTCTTAAAAAACATGAAGTCTAAGTGTGGGAGCCCAAGCCAAATCTGATCTTACAATGTTAGCATTAAAAACAGGAAAATCCATAGCATAAAAACCCCTTTATCACAAAAAGAAAAAAAAAAAAAGCAACAATATTGGATTATTTGGAGAAATGTCTGAATTTCAGATACCAGTTGCTATTTTGGCCTTGGGGTGTTGGTCAAAGTCCAGTTGCAGTTTCTCAGGGAGGTGCTGGGCTGTGGCTCAAGGCAAAATCCAGGCAAAAGAACCCTTTATAAGGGCTTACATAAAGAGCTGCAAAAAAGGAACTGTTCGTGGCGCCCAACATAGAATGATAGAATGGTTTGGGTTGAAAGGAGTCTTAAAGACCATCAAGTTCCAACTCTCCTGCCATGGGCAGGGATACCTCCCACTAGATCAGGTTGCTCAACACCTCATCCAGCCTGGCCTTGAACACCTCAAAGGATGGGGCGGGCACAGCTTCTCTGAGCAGCAACCTTCCAACCCCCAAAGCCATGGCTTTGTGTTCCCAAGTGCCATCTGCTTTTCCTATTAACTCCTCATCCATAAATGTGCAGGTCCTTGTCCTCTGGTGTCCCCGCAGCAGCTCCAGCTGCTTGCAGCACCCTCTTGCCAGATCATCTCCACAGTGGTGTGGGCTCACCCTTTGGCAGGTGAGAGGCTGAGCGTGGCAGTCTTGCTCTGGTGAGCAGAATGCAGCTCTGCTGGTGACATGGGTGGACTTGTCTTATTAGCAGCGGCCTTGGGATCGGCATCACTGAGATTGTCCCAGCCACTGCTCGTTCACAGTCTCCAGACAGCAGCCTGGAGCCTGAGCAAGCAGCCTGGGGAGCTGTGTCAGAGACAGGAAAATGAACTGAAAAGTATATTACGGTTGGGAAGGCTTGTTTGTAGCACTTGCCCCAGTGATGGGTTGTTATGGGAAATGACACATTGATGTTGAAAGCCTTAAACGTTCCTCAGGCATATTGACAAAAACTGCATGCTGAAGCAACAGGGAAGAGGACATTTGCTTTCAGCTAGTAAAATCCAATTTTAGTTGGTTTTGTTTTGTTTTCTTTTACCACGGCTGCTGATGTGGAGAAAACAACCCATTCTCCTGGAGTGCATCAGTGCGCTGCAGATGTGTTTCCCATCATCTCATGGTGTCCTCAGGGGCTTTCCTGGAGGCATTCTACCTCACTTCACCCTTGCTATGGTTTTGATGCCGGTGCCGTGTGTTTATTGTCCTTTATCTGTCAGGTAGGTTGTTGTCACCTGGGACCTGACCTGCTTCAGGTGATGACAGAAACTCCAGCCCCAGTAAGGAATGACAGTGACCCAAAGTCAGCAACAGCTTCTTGACCCTAGCAAGTCTTAGGGGCTCTCATGCAAGATCCTGACCAGCTTCTTCATTTCCAATGCTTAATTCCACTTTTATCTCCCAGTTCAGATGAAACTGCAGCAGGGCACTACAGGAACCAGCAGGTTCCACTCTTCAGCTGTAGAAGGCAGACACCAGAGCTCTCCACAGAGTCTCAGCATGGAATTTCAGAGGAAAAAAACAGCCTCATCTTCCCATTTTGCTCCTCAAAAGTGGTAACAGCCCAATGGAATTCATAACTTCAAGGAACCATATAGAAGTGATACTGGGAATCAAAGATGTCTCTAGATATTTAGAAATGCCTCACTTAATATTATGTGCGTACTTTAACTTATGCAATTACATATATATGCGGCAACACAGTTTTTTCTCCTGAAGTTTTGCTTTGCTCAGATTTTTCTGCTGAAGTTTTGCTTTGCACACCTTCTTGGGTCCTTCTTCACATGAACATTCATGTCTACAAAAATGTCCCTGGATATCTCAAACATTAGGAATAATTTACCAAGGAGTTCACCAGGGCTCAACCCTGGGAAGGTTGTTGCTTCATATGTCTCATGACCTTTGTGGCAAGAGACACCAGGGTCCTATGGACAGGGGTCACCATCCTTACAGGGCTCTGATGTAAGGGCTTTGGTGATGATGGTGCTCCCCAGCAGCTCCATTTTTTGACACATTCAAACAGAACTTTGTTGTTTGAACCAGGGAATGTGTATATATATATGAGAATGTTGTTAAAATTTTGCTACTGAAACTGCTGGCTTGTGCTTGTAATGTTTCTTGTCCAATTGCATACATGGCTGCTAAGTTGATTTGCTCTGTAATGAATTGCTTGCCTGTTTGCCTTTGCCAATCTTCCCTCCTGTTTTGTCTTTTATGGCAAGGGGTTTAGTTTTCTACCACAGGGCATCTCTCATTGACATGTGTTTCTGTTTCTAGACATTTCATGTCTAGAATGAAATTTCTAGACATTTCATGACATTTTTGGCTTGTCTACACTTGGGAAGGCAGCTGATACAGCCCACCCTGGCTGCAGTGAGCTGTGCCATATCACCAGTGGTGTTGGGCTACCGAAGCAAGACTCTATTGGTCGCTGTTTGTTCTTCTCTGGAGCCGGGTTCTTGCCTGAATTTTGGGCATTAGGTGCCCAGTGGGGTCTGGGCTGAGCCAGGGTAAGGGTTTTCAGGTGGCCTGTAACTTCTGTAGTAGCTGGGAATAGCCTATGAGAGACCATGGCAGGACAGTGTGCAGTAGTTCAGTTCATTTCTGCCTTCTCAAATGCCAACCTACATTGTAAAACCAATCTAACAGCTTCCCCAGGGACCTTTGAAACCTACCCAACTCCAATATCCAAACTCTTACCTCTGTTCCTTCCACCATTTCCTCTCTCTGAGCTTGTTCATCTCGCTTCATCCTCCCTCACCTGCGTTTCCAGCATCTGGCTTTCACCTGCTCCAGGCTATGATGAGCCACCACTCATGCCTGCCAGCAATTTCAAATGATTCCTTGAATGTCAGTGTTATTTATTTCGCTTTCCTTCAAAAAAAATACCTTTGCTCCAGAAGGGCTCCTGTGAGTTGGAAGGAACCAGTGACATTTTCAAAGGGACCTATGCAGTGTAGGAGCTCAGATCTCAGTGAACAGCAGTAATGAGGGGTGCCTTGATCACTTACATGCTATTTAAAATCACTGCCTGTTGTCTAAGAAATCCAAGCAGATGATGAAACATCCGTATGCAAAGATTTCCATTTCTCTCCTGTTGTCCAAACCAGAAAATTATCTGTTTATGTAGACAGTGAAATTACTGTGTTTGTAGTTGCTGAATGAGTTTTCTTTTGGATTGGATATGTAGTTTGATGAGAAATATGCAGGGGATAGGGTTTTGTGGTGGAGTAAAAGTGTGGTTTTCCATCTGTCTGATCAGGAGACTGGAATGACTACATTCAGGACGTGCTCTTCCTACCCAGAAGTAACAAAACTTTGAAGCAGTTTCTAAAAGCCATGGTTTCTCTCTGGGACTGCCGTGGACCAAGCCACAGACCATGGGTTATGTGAACATGAAGCTGCTCTGGAACTGCAGTACCATAGACTACACCAGGTAAAAACCCCTCCCTGACCCAAGAGCAATCTCACGCCGCTGCTGAACTGCAGCGTTGCAGGTTGTGAGCCAGAGGGAGGGTTGTTTCAATGTCTGAACAAGTGGAGCAGAGGATGGTTGCAAACCATCCGGTTATGGGAAATCTGAGTCATGAAAACTATTGGATAAATTTAAATACATTATTCTAGCTTGGAGGAGGAGACCATCTGGGTAAGTAGAAGGCTATATGTCTTACTGAGTCCTTTCAATTTACAAAAGAACTGTCCTGAGCCTGAAAAATCTGCCAGACCTGAGATAAAAAGACCAGCTTAGAATGACACTGACTTAATGTTATGTCAAGAAGTCAGTTAAGAAGCGTAATATTAAAATATTTTTAAAAGTGATAAAAGACTTTTGCTGGTGTTTGCCAGCTGTATGTAGGAGGAAGGCCTGGAAATTTCATCAGAACTTCACATTATAAAGTCCCTTTTAGAGATTTTTAAAGAAGTCTTGGATCTGAAGTCCAAATTCCATGACAGCTCTACTTAAACAAAAAGCTGGGAAAGAGATGGGAGGATGTCCCTGTGCCCAGATTGCAGTGGGTTCAGACAGGTTGGTAAGACAACCTGGCTTTTACCTTGGTTTTCAGAGAAAAGGCTCTGTTTCACCACCTGGCTCGTCCCTGTAGATGAGGGTTAATGGTTGGGTAGCCAGGGGGGTCTCCTGGTAGATGTCCTCCATCTGTGTTTGCCCAGGATTCACTGCCACGAGATGCATAGCCTGGTGTTCTGGCTCTCCCTCCTGGTACTTGGACTTCTGATAAGAGGCGTGCAAGCAATATGCCCAGGTAAACTCCAGTCCAATTTCCATGAAGAGCCGGTCCTACATGGCAGAATCCCTCCTGATGCCAGCTGAGACAAGGCAGAAGCGGGAGAGTCAGTGGGGTGGTGGATGTGCTGGTTGACCCAAGTAACTATGGGAAGAGGGGTGAGTAGTTCATGATTTACCCAGCACTAAGCTGTGATTATGACTGTGAAAATGAAGACAGTATGAGGGAAGCAATCTGAAGGCAACGGCTCAATCCTTCTTGCTGTGGATTGATCATCCACAAAGTGCATAAGAGCACCCTCTGTCATCACCTCCCGTTGTCTTCTTGGGAAATGACCTGCCTTAGACCTGGTACCAGCACTCCTGGGGACTCAATGACAACAGCAGCCCCCAGCAAATCTAACCTGCCCCAAGCATGGAACAGTAATTGCCAAGGTCAACATAGGGGGATCCAGGTCTAATGTCAGAGCAGGACAGGATTTGTAAAGAAAACCCCGTGCAGGTACTGCTGGAAAATATGCAAAGGCCCATGGGGCTTTCTCTTCACCATTGCTTTAGGCAGTAATGGTAATTCTAAGTTTTATTATCTTTTTTACAGGCATAGATCTCAAAGCCCTATGGTACAGACTCATCATTACCATCTTACAGATGGGGTCGCTGAAGCATAAAGAAATGAAATGACTTCCCTGGAACCATTAACTGGGCAAATGACAAGGCTAAAAATAGAGCCCAGATATTCAACCTTTCATAACAACCCGTTGCCATTCCCAACTCAGAGGAAAGATGCCAAGGAAGTTGGTTAAAGCAGACAACAACTATTTAACTGAATGCGGTTACTGAATCCTCTTGGTAAGAAGCTTTCAGGAGATGCTCCACCTAGGTCGCTCCAATAAACCAACACATTTTTGGAGGAAAAAATATTGACAGAAAGGACCGTGAGCCACTTATGGCTGTAGTGTACGTCAGTCACACAAACCCTAATACGTTCAGAAGTTCCAAATGCCTTTTAAAGCTAATGGTCTGTGCACTAATAGCTCCTGGCCCTGGCATCCAGGCTAGCAGCTGGTGCCACTAATTGGTAGCCCCGAGGATGAGCACATGTGCAGTGGGCAGGCGACTGGATTTCAGGAGCAGCAAAAGGATTAGGATTCCTGCCTTGCTAATTCTATCGTTCAGCATAGTCTTTAATCAAGATGAAAAGTCAAGAGACTGCGAGGGGCTAACAAACAACAGCTTTGCCCCATTACTGGAGCCCAGCTCGGCTCAGACCTAACGGGCATTGCTTGGAACAGCCGGGCCAGTGGCAGCTTGTAAAACTGCCAGAGCTGCAGCTGCTCTTCTTCCCTGTGGTGTCTGCTGGACAATACTAGAAATAGCATCGGAGAATAATATGTCTGTCACGGCCTTTTTGGGGATGCAGAGTCAAGTATTTGAGGGGTAGATGTCAAGTCGTATAAAAGCATCCAAACACCCCCAGCTAAGCCCTGCCTCTCTGACAGGGGCTTGTAACACCGGTTAGCAAAGGCATTAGCATCTCTTCTTTTTCTCCTTCCCAGTCTCTGCCTTGTGGAATGTTGGAAGAACTTAGCCTTGTAAGGCAGGGTCACAGCAGAAAGAGCAAGGGCACTGAAATGGCTAAAGAAGGTTGTCAGAGAGTTGAAGCTGTTCAAGGAGATACCACACATTGCTGGAGCCAGTACAGAGAGATCCAGCCCCTAGCTGGGGGACGGTTGGGAAAGCTGGTGTGTTATTTGATCAGTGCAAAGCAATGGGTACCACCTGTTGATGGCAGGAGGTTACAAGGAGTCCCTTTTTAACCCTGATAATTAAGGATTGATGTTCTTTGTGAAGCCTAACAGATAACCTGGAGTGAACCTACCTGAACACCATCTGTCTTTGTCCTCTTGAGAGCTGAGACGGCCTAGACTTGGGAGCTGCAAAGTCCCTGCAGCTACTAAGAGTCTCCTTCTGATGCTCTGCAGATGACCTAGGGCCTGCTCCAATCTCCTGGGTGAATCAGGATAACTTCAGATTGAAAATCCTTTGGGAAGACTTCCCTTGCATTGCTGACCAAGGTTTTGTAGTTCCCAGTTCCTGTTAGATCTCAGAGCTCTTGTTACATTCCCAGTCACTTCCACTCAGTGGTTCCTGATCATACAGTGGAGACCAGAGCGTCACAGTGAGATGCAGAAAGAGATCACCAGCTTTAAGTGTACTCATCCTTAACCTTCCCACCATTCTCCAGAAATATCCTTTCCCATGATGCTTGTGACTGAGTCTGAACCTTGCTCCAGATGGCAGTGGGCTGAGGAGATGAAATTTTACTGCTAACAGAGCTCAGAGATGCACAGAAGAGGGAAATTGTGAAATTGCAATGACAGGGCTGTTTGGGTAGCTTGTGATGTTCTGGATTTAGAGGAATCCATACCTAATGTGCCTGCATGGCAAGGTAAACTGAAGACCATATAAATCTATTTAAGCTTAACATAACAGGAGAGAAACCATGTCTCCTGGACTCCTTGCTGTGTCTGCAAGCATTAAGGCTAGTTTCTACACATGTTGCTCTGTCACTCCGTGTTAAAGAGCTTAGGATAAAGTATTTCTGGAATTCGGTTACTGCAGAGCTTACAGGCCTGGCTCTGCTGAATACATACTTGGACGACATCATGATCAGGTTCTATGTGACCATTCAGGGGTTCATGGAGGAGAATGACCCCTTGGTCCTCGCACCACCCTACCTTTTCTTCCTGCTCCACTGCTTTTGTAGAGAGGAATTTTGCTGCGTAATTTTTGTAGTCGTCATGAGGCTGAGCTTGAGACAAGGGAGGAAAGCCCCTTCCAGAAGTCACATGAACACTATCAATGGAGCTTGTTTCATGCAATAACTGGATGAGAACCTGGTATTTGAAGTGGTGGGGTGAACTGCTCCTCTTAGGTAAGGCATGAACAGGTGGATGATGCCTTGCAGAGATGGAGGCTCAAAGGTGACTCATAAATCACCATCCCATGTTGTGAGACGTGGTGCTGCATCACCTTGTGTCATGGTCCATGGTATCCCATGGTAGGGGCTGAAGTCACATCATAGAATCATAGAATGTTTAGAGTTGGAAGGGACCTCAGAGATCATCCAGTTCCAACCTTCCTGCCATGGGCAGGGACACCTTCCACTAGACCAGGTTGCTCCAAGCCCCATCCAGCCTGGCCTTGAACACCTCCAGGGATGGGGCAGCCATAGCTTCTCTGGGCAACCTGTTCCAGTGCCTCACCACCCTCACAGTAAAGAATTTCTTCCTAATATCCAATCTAAATTTCCCCTCTTCTAGTTTAAAACCATTGTCCTATCATCACTCTTCCTGACAGAGTCCCTCTCCTACTCTCCTGTGGGCTCCCTTCAGGAAGTCCCAACGTGGCTGACAGAGGAGGAGTTGGTGGAGTCTGGGCAGCACACCTTGAACTCTCTCCACACACTTCCACTTTCCCTTTGTTTCTCCTTCTACTTCACTTCCACTGGCATTTATCACTGAGTTTCTGTGCTTTGCGTCCCACCCCACCACCACCTCCCTGCTTTGTTTTGTGGTTTTTTTTTGTTTTCCTGATCTTAAGAGTCCTGTTTCCAAGCCTGGAGCATTTAGGAGTTTTTGAACTCAGCAGCTGTTTTCTGTTCTGATCAGGCTGGGACTTCGTAAAAGTTCAGCTGCGTTTTAATACAGCATCATCAGTAGCAGTGAATGGAGGTTAGAGCTTTGTATATTAAACATGCAAACAGATACTTTTCACAATAGCTGTCTCATCTTTCACCATATATTAATAATGCAGGGAGTTCTAGATCATCTGTCCCTGTCATTGCTGCTGCATATTGATACAGTCACAAGGACTAGCTATTAGAGAGCACAATATTGAGGGTGTTCCCTGACCTTTTCCCTTCCCTCCATCAGTAAATTCTATGCTTTCTCTGTGGGCAACCAACACTGTACCCTGGCAGCAACATTTTGGCAATGTCCACACTCCAGATATAACCAAGCACAGGGCAAGTGCTATTCAGAAAGGTTATGTTAGTGCAGACCTTGGTGGTCCCCTGACTTATTTATATGATCCTTTTCTGTGCCAAACAATCAAAGCTAATTCCTATTCGTATCCCTGATGATCTCTGTCTCACACCATGGCAGGGTATAAGCATCTACCCCCGGGCACGGTCCTACCTGGAAAGCTGTAGCACAAGTAGAAAGAGGGTGCAGGGAACCTGGTAGTTTATTTAGTCCACCCGACAGCCCCAAGGTTGCAGTGGGCTTCCACGGGATGATGCAGATTTTTGAAAATTTGAGTTTCTTTTGAGTTTGTGAAGTTTGAGAAGTGAAGTGGTGTATGTCTCCCATAACAACCTTTTTTTTTGTTGAAGGGGTAGGAGGGAGCTGTATTACTGAGCTCCAAAACTGGGCAGAGGCTGCAGGGATGGGATGTGTTGCCTTCCTACAACTCCCCAGCTTCTGCTGGTACATCCCCAGGGAGGGTCTCTCTCCTGTCTCTACAGAAATGACTCAGGCCCTGGGAATCTGGGCACTGCTCTCAAGCACTGCAATATCTGTGCGGTGAGGGACAAGCCAACTCCTGTATTTTTCTTCATGAAATTCAGGCTCCCCTCTTTTGGATACCTGGAAATGGCAGGACTGAAGTGGATGGCACCCCTTTGCGCTGGTGTTCATACAAGCAGGGCTGGTCCTTGTGGGTGTTTGCACGTGTGCAGCGTGCGTTAGGAAATGTGGGGTCCCAGGGTCTCCCCTCCAGCTGTCAGGCAGAGGTCCCACCTGCCTGTATGGGCAAACACTGGCAGCTGCCGTTGAAATGCTTCGGTTCCCCTTGCTCTGAAAGCCCCAGTGCAGCGCTGCCTTGTTATTGCCAACCCAACAGTGATAAACGCTCCTGCTTTAGTCTCTGTGATCTTCTGGGTTGATGTTGGTGGTGGGAGCTCGGTCCACAGGTGGGTTTTCCCTCACCGTTGTCGGTACTGGATGCCCGACTCGAGTTATGCCCTGTCTGTTTGGGGTGAGCATGAGAAGACTCATGTCCTTGAGGGGGAAGTTTACAAGAGAGGTGACACTGCTGGAGAAATGCATGTTGGTACCCACAGGCAGAGTCACAGCAAGGGTGCTGGGAGCCAGACACCAAGAGACAGCTGAGGTGGGAGTGATGGGTGGGTCTCTGTGGAGAGACACTATGGGACTTTCTGGAACAACAAGGACATGGATTGAGTCTCTCAGAGCTCTTCCAGGCACTGGTACATTATAGCCCCAGACTGATGTAATTAATGAGACATCCTGCTTTATGTAATAATGTGTATTGTGTGACTCACCCTAATGAACAAAACAATGCCATGTGCCTCCTAATGGGGCTCCTGGTCTTTATGTCCCAGTGTTTGCTATGAATTATTTAAGGCATCTGGAGGGATTTGTGAGTAATGAAATCTCTGCTGACTCTGAATCACCTCAGATGACTTCAAAGGTCTGGTTAGCAGCTTTGGTTCTGTTTTAGGCTTGTCCTTCACCTGCAGATCAGCCAGCAGAAAAATTCTCCATGTTCTTCTACTTTCACTTAGCCCTTGACTATGCTTCCTTAGATGACATGAACTTAAAAAATAAGATGTGTTGTTTCATATTACATGTCTGCCTGGGGTGTGCTAAAGCTAGCTCTGCCAGAAAAAGAATAAATGTAATTTAAATCTTAAATTTAAGTACAGAAGCAGTAGTCCTGGCAGGATCTTATTCAAGGACGTGTGTACAAGTTGTGCTCAAGTGCTTTCTGATATTCAAGCTCTTGGACCTCATGGGTCTTTCACTGCAGGTGAGATCTTAAAGGCTAGAGAACCACAGCATCAGCCAGGGCTCTGGGTGCCCTTTGCTCTTGGACAGACAAGCTTCAGACACCCAAAGGCACCCGGAACTCCTTCAAAAACCATGGTTCTAAACTCTATCATGGACATGCCAGTGTGTGAGTCAGTCATGCTGATCAGGTAGGCAAAGTGGATGGGAAGTGCCAGCTACTGTACAGTTTGTACGACCCATTGCAAACCCAGAGGTTCAGTGCCTCCGTGGATGGGGCTTTTCTTGCAGTAAGGAAGGTTGCCACGTGGAAAAAAAAAAAAAAAAAAGATTAAGAGAGAAGGGAGCCCAGGCTACAAATTTCAAAGGAATGAGCAGATCAAGTCTTGTCATGGTTAGCAAAGCTGGCAATCAGTTTAATAGCAGGAAGTTTTGTGGGTTTGTTTTGGTTGTTTGGTTTTCTTTGTATTTAAAAAAACAACCCACAACAACACGGTAATTCCACATCTACTTTTTCACTCTATGCCTTGAGCTCATATTGCACTTCTGGCCTATGAGGCTCTGTGAAGACATTCTTCTGTCTACAGAGAGCCTGAAGGGAACGTTGGGGAGATTAAAGATTACTTCAAGAGAATGAATGAGAGTGGACAGCTGGGATTTCCCAAAGCTAAGAGCTGGTGCAGAGCCTTAGTGCTTTGTAGCAGCTCTGAACCTGCTACTGCCAATGGCCAAAGGGGGATAAAACCAAACATCTGCCATCTGTGACTTTTGACCAAAAGGGGTGATCCTCCTTATTCCAGAGAATGAGAGTCTGGTTTAAAGCGCTTCATGCCCTGCTTTTACTGACATTAGAAGGGCACAGATGTTAGTGGAGTGTTTCTATTTTTAGGAGTCTGCTTGAGATTAC
This sequence comes from Pedionomus torquatus, assembly GCA_013398155.1. Taxonomy (NCBI): domain Eukaryota; kingdom Metazoa; phylum Chordata; class Aves; order Charadriiformes; family Pedionomidae; genus Pedionomus; species Pedionomus torquatus. Next base: position 20,940 of record VZRU01004333.1, read on the forward strand.
AAGGCTACAATACAGCCTTGGAAAGGGAACCAATCTCCCATGAAGGAAATGAGTTCAGCAGCTTTTGGGGAAGCAGAGAGTTGCAGTGGGTAGGGCTCTGACAGCTCCACCAGGCACAAGTGCCTCAAGTTCTTGGCATTTTCTCTGATTTGGTGTTCACAGGCTAAATTTTAATATATCAAACCGATCAATGCTTGGGAAAATCAGTTTAGGATACAACACCTTGAAATACCTGTCCTCAAAAAGCAGTGGCTGTGACTAGTTACCAAGTTAACCAGGTGTGCTGGGATATTTTTGTCCTCTTTTCCTGAGTAGGATGATTGAAGAACATTCTAAAAACAGAACAAGTGTTAGTTTAAAGTAATTGTTTAACCAACAATTTAAATAGCTCAGAATTTTTCTACAGCCATCAGAGACCCGATCTTTGCCAGGTCTGGCCCCTTTGTCTCACACTTAATGTCACACAGGGAGCTGTAAAGCAGAAGCCAAGGGCATGTGCACGTCAAAGTAGGTGGTGGAAGCATATCCTGGATGACGGCGTGGCCTTTGGCAGTGGTTATCTACCACTGTTAGGTAAAGAATCATAAAAATAGGACCTTCCAACTCCCTGCCATGGGCAAGGACAACTCCCACCAGACCAGGTTGCTCCAAACCCATCCAGCCTGGCCTTGAACCCCTCCAGGGATGGGGCAGCCACAGCTCCTCTGAGCAATTTGTTCCAGTGCCTCACTATCCTCACAGAAAAGAATTTCTTTCTGGTATCTAATCTAAATCTCCCCTCTTGCGGTTTAAAACCTTTTCCCCTTGTCCTATCACTACACTCCCTGACAAAGAGTCCCTCTCAGCTCTCCTTTAGCTCCTTTCAGATACTGGAAGAAGTCTCAAAGAGTTTTTAAGTTATAGCAGGAATCAAATCAGGAAGGGTGGTAAAAGCTTCTATTGCATCTCAGCTTACCTGATATTCCTGAACCAGGCAAGGCCTGAAGGAATGGATCCATGACCCAGAATACCTGGATTCAGCAGTCCTAATTGGACATCCTCTTATTCTACCTTCTAGTTCCTCCTCTCTTCAAAAATGTCCAAAGAAAATAAATCTATTTTTGCTTGTATAATTAAAAAGAATACAAAACAATCAAATTAAGAAGATTTCCATTTATTCCTGGTAGAATTTTCCCCACTAAGGAAGTCTGTCTTAACCTCTGCAACATCCCACAAATGCCTTGTCCAGTAGATTAATGTGCTCTGTGAGTTCACAGGTCTTAGTTAGACGATGACTCGATTCTGCTCCCCTGAAAGCTATAGAAACATATGGGATATTACGGGAAGAAAATTTTTAAAAATCTGGAGCCTGTAAGAACAGGGACCCACCAAAGCATGATTGCTAATTCTTCCCAAGATGCAAAGTTTAAAAACAATTAGAGAGAGGCACAAACTGTACCAGCAAATTCATCTCCATGTGCAAAATTTTTTGTTAGTAATTGCAAATTGGACAGCGAGTTGAAATTCTCCCCAGTGGAGAAGGGGAAAGCACAAAGGCTTCTGCCCCTCTAAAATCTTGTTTGTCTCTGTGGTACTTAGAGAGCCCTCATTAATGAAGTATTTAAGCATGTTACAAGCTTATTGCAGCCCATGAGAATTTCATTCATTTTGCAGGCATAAATTGAAGCACAGGAGCTGTGTTAACACTTACCTTGGCTCAGCTATCTGGGGGATGGTGGCCTGCAGCATCCCCAAGCTCCCATTTGTGCATCTGCGTTGCCCTTCTGGGCAGGCTGTGCCCCAAATCCCATCTGCTGCAGTGGGAAAGTAACAAGATCCTTTAAAGATCCTTGGGCCATTTTATCTCTCCAGCCTCAGCCATCGGGTGCTTCTCACAGAGCGTGAATACGGGGGGGACAGGCACAGCCCTGTAGCCCTTCTACCCCAGGCAGAAGCCTGTCCTGAACCGCCACCAGGATGAGCATCCAAATCCTCCACCAAGTGAAGAGCAGGGGCCATCTGTAAGTTTGGCCTCAGGCCAAGCCCCAGGGGTGATCTTTCACTTTAGAGCAGATGCAGACTTTAAGTACAGCTTGTTCAAGGTTAGGCAGAAGGTCTGTGGGCAAATCTGTCTTCAAAGTCCTTGAAAGCCTGGGGAAGCAGCTGTGCCTGAGGTCCTTGGGTCTTTCTGCCAAATGAATGGCTCTTCATACCTTGCAAAAGTCTCTCTGCTTTGGGCCATGGTGTGGATGGAGAACAGCTCAAAGAAGCAACATTCAGGGCACAGCTCACTAAAAAACGGAGCAGATTTCCCAAGCTAAGGTTGAAACCTGCCCAGGCAGGAACCCTCAGAGCTGTGGTGACCTTTGATAACCTCAGGAGGAAAATGACACACTGTGGTCCTTCCAATCATAGGCATTGGCAAGGGTGAGCCAGGAGGGCCTTTTTCAACCCTAAATGCCTATAGTCATCTATGCTCTTCTGTGAAAAATCTTACATGACTGCTGAATTGGGGATGATTTCCATCATGTTTGTGAATGCCCTCTTGATTCCAGTAATGCAGGTGGCTGAATACAGATGAATCAATGTGGAGGAAAAAGACCTCGTTAGCTGCATGCTTCAGCTTTTCAAGTAACGACAAAGGTGTTTGAAGGAAGTCCCAAAACAGCAAGACAAAGGTAGAACAGTAAGACATGAAACTGTTGGGGAATTCACAGGAATTTTCCTATATATCTCGTAATGCTTTCATGGCTTGCTTTAAAAGCCAGGAATTAAAGAGCATCCTCTGGTGTTGACCGCTTTGCATATCTACAATATGCTTAACAATAAATTTAAGATGAATTTTCAGTTCTCAAATTTCACCAAGCATTCTGGTCCTGAGCTTTTCTTCCCAGGGTGTTAGGGATAGGAGGTTTTTTCAATGGGCAAAAGTTTGTTTTAATAGGAATCAGCGACTTCAGATATAAGTTTCCTTCCAGAAGCAGCTCAGCTCAGCAGCTGCCATCCAATGTATTTGAGCATGAAACTTATTTACTGTTGCTGTGACTTTGAACGTGTAATTTAATCAGTCTGTACCTCCTTCTTTGTGGAATAAGTAAGCGTCCACACACCTTTGGGTAGTTTAGAGGTGCATATAGATGAAACCCACCAACTAAAATGTCAATGAAATCTCATCCTGTTGCTGTTTTATATTTTTTTGACTTATTGTTGTCCCTAGAAATAGCAGTTGTGGATAATTTTGAGCAGTTCAAATGCCTGGTCCTCTCTGTCTTTCCTCCCCAGTGCTCAGGGGACTTTCAGAGACCTTGTTGGAAGGGAGGTAGTCGAGGCAGCACACTTTAACCAGCTTGACCAGCAGCCACAGCTTCTCTGGGGCAACCTGTTCCAGTGCCTCACCACCCTCACAGGAAAGAATTTCTTCCTGATATCTAATCTAAACCTCTCCTCTTTGACTTTAAAGCTCTTGAGCTCTTGGCCCAGCTAATTCAGAACAAGGAGCACGGGGGAAATTTTCTGAAGCCTCCCTAAGCTAGAAGAGAAGGCAGCTCAGAAGGAAAACAGGCTGAATATGGAAACACCTGAATGCTACAAATGCATACCAAATTAAAATGCTTATCAATCAGTGGATACTTTCAATATGTAGGGCGCTGGGAGCCGTTGCTGGTAGGATAGCTGTGCTGACAGAGAGGCAGAGCAGCTTTTTGATGGCTTGTCATCTTAAACAGGTACAATAACAAATTTACCTAAACCCCAGAGCAACCTTGGGCTATGAAATTACACAAGTCCAAAGAATGCTATGGGGAGAGTAAATGAGGAGAGTCCTTGGAACTATTTATTGCTCCACAATATGTGTTTTTTGGAATATGCTTATGAGGAATGTAAAATAAATTATTAGCAGACTAGAAATCAATTTCCTTTTGCACACAGCTATTGTTGGTTGTGATAATCCCTCCTCTCAATTTTAAAATTCAAAAACTGGTTCAAACTTTGTTCCTCAGTGGGAATATATGTCACTACAAGGCATCAGAAATCTTCTTTACCACTTCCCCATAAAGACCAGTTGACAAATATATGAGTCATCATGGGAGTGGGAAAGTTCGTTTATGTTTTTTCAAGACATATTTAAGATCTCCTTTCCCCCTTCCTCCAACTTTTTTTTTTTTTTTTTTTCTGAACTTCTTGTTGACACTTGGAAAGGAGATAAGAAAAAAAGAGCAATCCTTAGGGTTCAAGCAGCCCCTGCAGGATAATCAGATGGGGATGTAGCAATTTATGTTATGGCTTGTGGGACCATTTCTTCTCACATCTGCAAACCAGCCTCTCTCAGCACCTTGCACTGCCATCATTTTTAAGCATGTTTTATGACTCTAGGTAGCAGGGAGTAAAACGGTGTAAAAAGACTTTACCCTAATTGAGAATCAGGTCCTGTAGCTCACAAGAAGTCTGTTAGCAAACTCACTAACATGCGGTAATTAGAGGCGCTTAAGTGTTTGTGAATATGGATAATACGGTTTCTGTAAAAAGTTCAAATTTTCTATGGAAAAAAAACCCAACCACACCAAACCTTGATTTTAAATCAAATCAATGCACAGACTTTTCTCTTTTGTCAAGAAGATTTAAATGAAACATATCATTCCAGTCTAGCGGAGCCAGATCAAAATATCTTGGCATATTAAGCCAAATCAAAACATGTCATTTTCAGTTAATTCTACTTTTCTTTGTGTTTGCCACTGCTGGTTGGGTGCCCTGCGGAGCTGTAGCTCAGACACTGAGTGCTGTCCTTCTTCTCCCCACAGAGCACGGTGGCTCCGATGCCTCCCAGGGGTTGGTCTGTCCAGGAGGGACAGAGGGACAGAGAGCCACCCCTCTGAGGCTCTGCTCTGTGGGGTTACTGGGAGCCAGCGTGGGGATGGAGAGCCGTCAGTGGAGGTGAGCTCCTTGGCTGCCGTATCAGCTTGACAAGGCGAAGCAAACCTTTGTGATTTATGTATGTAGAAATGTCTCTAAACAAAACGCATTAAGGTAATCAGATTTTCTGATGGATGGGAACTCTAGTTTGCAATATTCTCTAACAACACTTGCCTATGAATCACACTTGATTTACTTGTTCTTTAGGCAAGACTCCCACTGCATCACGCCTTGCTTGCTTCTGGTCTGAACCAGCGCCCGCAGATCAGTAGAGACCACTTGCAAACTCTTTTCTTTTGTTTTTTTTTTTTTTGCAAATCCTAAATATTTTTTTTTTCAGATTCAACCCTACCTGAACTCCTTTTCTCTTTTCATCTCCTAATTTGCAAAGCTTCATGGATACTTTTGTGTTCATTAGTTTCTGGAAAAAACTGGCTTTCAGCCCTGAGCTACAGCTTGTAGGCTTGTACCGAGAAAATCTGTGTGAGTGACTTCTTTGGGTGAGGGTGGAAGAGCCCTGGCAGAGGCTGCCCAGGGAGGGTGTGGAGTCCCCTCCTCTGGAGACCTTCAAGCCCCACCTGGCTGCAGTCCTGAGGGATGTGCTCTGGACAACCCTGCTTTAGCAGGGGAGGTGGACTGGATGGTCTCTAGGGGTCCCTTCCAACTCTGACAATTCTGTGATTCCATGATACTTGAAACCATACCTTTTAAAGTGCTAATAACAGGTACCTAACAGAATAAATACTCTATGTGCAACTTATATACCGATAGAGTCAGATCTACCTCCAAGCTACCTTCTTTAAGTGAGTGAAATGGTTTGAATCTCCATGAATTTGCACACATAAATCTGAAGCATCACTGTGCACGAATTAAGTTGAAGGAGTCCATCTGATTAACTGCTGGAGAGGGTACAGCAAAGATCTATGGAGAACATCAGGGGACTAGAACATTTCTCTGATGAGGAAAGGCTGAGGGACTTGGGTTCTTTTAGTCTGGAGAAGACTGAGCGGGGATCTGATCAACACCTAGAAATACTTAAAGGGTGGGTGTCCAGAGGAAGGGGCCAGTCTATTTTCAGTGGTGCCCAGTGACAGGACAAGAGGGAATAGGCACAAACTGAAACATAAGTAGTTCCATTTAAACGTGAGGAGGAACCTTTTTCCCGTGAGGGTGGCAGAGCCCTGGAACAGGCTGCCCAGAGAGGTGGTGGAGTGTCCTTCCCCTGGAGATATTCAATACCCACCTGGACACGTTCCTGCGCATCCTGCTCTAGGAGGACCTGCTTTGGCAGGGGTGTTGAACTAGGTGATATTCAGAGGTCCATTCCAACCCCATATTATTTTGGGATTCTGTGATTTGTAAGCACTGGTTGTATTCAAGTGAAATGTAGAAAAATGAAAATCCAAACTTTTCCCCCAGTGGGAACCAAAGCTTGTAGGGCTGCCTGCAGACTCTGAGTTTTCCCCTCAGACCGTGGTGGTAAAGCTGTGAAGGATTGGGATGGCTGAAAAACACTGAGTTTGCCTGAGTAAATGAGTAATGCTGACTTTCCCTCCCAGCCCCACTGGGTGCTGAGTGTGATTAAAGGCAAGTCAAGAAGGACTGTGTGCTATTAATTCTATAGAGGAAATCTCTTGCATTATTCATTAGATATGTTCGGCTTATTCTAGGAGGAGAGAAAATAGAGAAGCACCTTTGGTCGCATTGTAACATCTGTGAATACAGCTGGCTCTTTTTCTCTCTGTTCCACTTATTATGTGCAATTTGTATGTTTTCTTCTCCATCCTCAGATGAAAAAAAAACCAACCCAGCTCTAAAGAGAAGAAACTTGTGATGCTTGTTATTACCAGAGCAAAACTCCACTCCTCCTGTTGAGAAAGGAATGGCCACGCTCTTGTTCAGCCGTGGCTGTAATATCTGCTATCATTTGTCAGCCTTCACATAATCAGGTAATTTAATGTAATTCCTACACTTTCAATCAAGCATGGCGAGCAGATGGCAGAATTCAAGCCCCTAGATTTTGTCTAATGATGCAGTCTGATTCCAGACCCGAAGCCTGCTGCCAGAGCCATCTCTGCCTTCCCAGCAGAGCTGAGCTCCACTTGCGCTGCTGTGATGTGGGGCTTGGGAAAGGGGATGCTCAGGGCTGGGGTGGGGTCCTCAGCCAGGCTGGCAGCCTCACCTGAGTGAAAATGAGATTAAGCACTGTCATTGAATGGCTGGACCGGTCTCTTGCTGTGTGAGCACAGAGAGAAGGTAACAGGTGACAGCAGCCTGGGGTTCCACGGGGTGGTGGGACTCGGTCTGTGCTTCACAGCTGCTGCACCTTCCCACGCCCGAGTGAAGGAGCAGCTCCATCGGGGTGTCAGCACCGTGCTTTGAGTGGGGCATTAAACACTGACCCAGCAGAAGTCAATTAATGCTCTGTGGTGTCTCCAGCACTGAATGAATACTTTGCAGGTGGTGGGTAAGAGAACAGTTACTGTGCTTCTGAGCCGCGATGCAGCATCTCAGCTGATGAGAGGAGCAAATACATGGGGATGAAGGAGCACAGACGTCAGGGGTTTGTGTGAGCTGTGCTCTCTCTTGATTCATAAGTTTGGCCAAGAAATGTCATGCCCCATTTCTTATTTCTCCGGCCTCTAAGGAGTAGCAACACTCACCTTCCATACTGATGAAGAAGCTTAACCCACCAAAGCATTTTCATTAAATGCTTTCATGAAAACTAGGGAGAAACTGAAATGTTTGTTATCGGTCAGGATGTGAGCTGCCCTTTCCACACAGCTGCTTGAAAATAACATTTTCCTTTTGAAACAGGGAAAACCTTGTCTGTGCTGCTTCTGTATGGAGAGGAGGGCAACCAGCTTCTCCTGGGGAGTTTGTCTCCAGCAGCCTTCTCAGGAAGCTATGCCCAGCGTGTCTGCTGCTCCAGGCCTGGGCTTTAATACCTGCATCTCCTACACAAATTGCATGACGTCTCCTTCCAGCCTCATCTGGTTTACTGCTGCCTGAGCCCTCCCTGCTTTCCCCTAGGCTTCTGCCCTTTGCCTGACCGGTGTGTCTGGCCTGAAGGCAGCTTTGACAGGCAGCCCATCACTTGTGTGTGCATTTGCAGAGCAGCAGCACACCTGGGTGTGTGTTTGCCCGTGCTGCTGGGGGTCTCAGGGCTTTGGGCAACGTCAAGTTAGATGGACTTGCTGCTTAGGACCACTTTATTAAGCAATAACTAAGGATGTGTAGTCTTTCCATGCCTGCTACTAGAGGAGGGTGGGAGATGGTTTCTTGGCATGTTGCATGAACATTGCTTTTCTGGGTTTGAGTTGCTTAGCACCCCAAGAAAAAACTTGAGAGCTACCTTGAAGAAAGAAAACCTGGACGTGTTGATGTTGTGCAAACCTCAGTGATGCCCCAGAAGAGTTGGAGAAGATTAATGCACAGTATGTGGCAATCGTCTGTCCCTCTGCCTGTTTGCTTGAGGATTTCTCTTGCTGCTGTTGTAGCACTGGGGAAACAGGGCTGTTGCCAGAGCACTGGAGTTTCTGGTGAGTGGGACAGAGGGGTTGGGCGGTCTCTGGGCATAGCAGGGCTGTCCTGGGGCGGGGGGCTTGGAAGGGGGCTCCTGGGGGTGCATTGAGCCTTACTGCCCTCCCTGAGGTAGGGTGCTCATTTCTCCAGTGGAGCTGTGCCAAAAGGCACTCTGTGCTAAGTACAGATGTGCTCATGGCTGTGATTAGAAGGATTAAAATGCCTCTTCAAAGAACTCCTAACTCCTGCATGGGTGGTAATTGTTTTGGAGAGATTAGGATCTTACAAGTGAAAAAGCATAGATAAATAGATACACGTATAGGCACTCGTGCGCTGGGGTGGTTGGGTGCTGTGATGCCATTTGCACAGGCATCTCCCATATGGCTGGCTGAGTCGAGGCAGAAGACGAGCAGTTGTCTGCACACATGGCTGCTAAGCTCGTGAGCTTTGTGGGCAAAGCTTAACCGGGCTGCTGGCAACGTTACCCGGGGGCAGGAGAGATGCGTTTTGGCTGGTGGGAGAAATGACAGAAACAAGAAGGGAGACAAGCGCCTTTCTGTGTTGCTTTTGTTGCGTGGGCTCATGTTTTGACGGATGGTCCTTCTGCTCCCGGGTGCCCGTGGCTGGGTGTGTGTGGCTGGATGATGGGCAAAGACCAGAGGACTCCACTGACACCCTGCTTCCTCCTCCCTCATCCAGCCGTGGGGATGAGAGATTAATTCTCAGCTCTGATAGCCATTGTCTCCTTGTGCAGGTTCATCAGGTGCAGCACAGACTCAGGCTTGTCTGAACCTTGATGATAAGCTCTCCTTGTTAAAAGCCATTATATTCGCTACTAGCTGAGTATAATTCTGACTGACTACTGCAGTTCTCTTCTGCATGTAATTGAATTCATATTCATCATAAAGCAATGAAGAATAAATTGTGTGTGTGGTTTTTTCCCCCTCATAAAGCAAGGCATGCCACTGGCTCTGCCTTCCCTGCAATCTTCCCCTTTGCAACCTATTGTAAGAGAATTCACGGGATCAGAGCAGCCGAAATAGATGGTGTGGTTTTGACCCACCTAGTGGAGAGCAAGGTTTTTTTCAGTGCCAAGGAGGAATTGACTAATTCAGCTGGCTTCAAGGAAAAGCTTAAATCTTAGTTTTAGATGCTTCGAATCCAAAGAATGGTGCTGAGTCGGTTGCAGGCTGGCTATGGTGGTGTGACAGAGGACCTGTGCCTCAAGTTGTGGTAGGGGTTGCCAAAATATGCCACTAGCCAGCTGGTTTGAGTCTAAGGTCTTAAAGGCTTAGTGTGCTTCCATGCAAGGTTTCCATTTGGAAACCTCTGTAACTTGTGCACTTGCAGCACACGGAGCCTCCGAGTTCAACAGAATCTGCTGTTCCCGTGTGTGGGGCCAGTGGGTCAGCTTGAGGAGTCCACTGTACCGTGGTTATTTGCTGTCCCCATGGCCATGGCCTGAGCTTGGGGTAAAGGAGGAGGAGAACCGGTCTGTGGCTATGGGGACAAAGTGAAGGGCACAGGGCACTGCTGTGTGGGTTGCTCACTCCTGCCCTGCAGCCAGTGGCTTCCATTGTGTCAGTCTACTGTAGAGACAGAATCACAGAATCACCTAGGTTGGAAGGGACCCTTTAAGATCATCTAGTCCAACCAATGAGGGGGGTGGTGGTGGTTGGAAACACCAACACAAAAAAACACAAAAACCCCAACAACCATAAACACCACACCACACCCCCCAACACTAAGCCATATCCTTGGGCACCAAGTCAACTTCTCTCTTGAATACCTCCAGGGATGGTGCCTCAACCACCTCCCTGGGCAGCCCATTCTAATACCTGATAACCCTTTCAGTAAAGAAATATTTCCTAATATCTAGCCTGAACTTCCCCTGGAGCAACTTGAAGCCATTACCCCTTGTCCTGTCATCTGTAACTTGGGAACCATCCACCTCTGAAGCAGAGGTGACCGCTGCTGCCCTCTAAATTCTATTTAAAACCATTTTGTCTGAGCATCTCGGAAACGGCAGGTAGTTGATGGTGATCTGGTCAGCTGAGGCCGTTGCCTTCTCCCCATCCGTGTTTATCTTTTTATTTTGTTTTCCACTCTTTGATGGGATTCAGAAACCAGGAGCTAATGGTGACCGTGAGCGGAGCTGCTACTGTGCTGTAAAGGCTTGTCAAAAGTGCTCTGACAGGAAAAAAAGAGAAAAAAAAAAGCTGTGTTTTCTCCAGCCCCTGGCCATCTGCCAGCTGTGGGATTGCTGCTTCAGAGACAGCCCGTCCCAGACAGCCCTAATGCATCATGAAATGAGTGAGTTTTGTTCAATGAAGGGTCCAAAAGTCTTTCCAGTTAATTATTAATTTCATTATGCCGAAATCATTAATTGCATTTTAATACTGAAAGACTTCTGCAATTCGTGAAGTGAGCGTTAGGGAAAGAGATAGAGAGGAGCTCATTGGTAACGAGCCCTGGGAGTTGGGTGAGTGAGCAGCAGGAGCTAGAGAGGTTGTGGTCTTCTGTGAGGCTCTCACTTCTCAGCCTGTCCCGTCTCCGCTGCCTCCTCCCAACCTTTTGTGGGGAAAGAAGATGTCAAATGAAGCAGGCATGTGAGCAGCACTGTGCTTCTGCTGCCCCACGTAGGATGTACTTTCTGTCCTGAATCAGTGCTAGATGAGTGCCAGAAGTTCCAGATCCTTATGCAGCATCCTGCTCTGGGGACCAGGCTGGGTCACCTTTGCACTGGGTAGTTTGTGCTGGTGGCTGTCCCCTCTCTGTGGGAAGAGCTGAGGCTGTGATGATAGACTTGGAGGCAGTAATTGTTAAAATAATTCATCTGTTTTCTGCCCTACGAGGGAAGTCAGGAATTAAAACCTGTGAAAGAGAAATCCAATGCATGATACAGCAAACCTACTGGGCATTTGATGGTCTTCTCTAAATTAGAAGTCTATTTTGACGGCTGTTCCTTGGAGTATCACACTGTGCGTAAGTGCACTCTCTTTCACCCTTATAGTTTTGCTGTTTCCTATAGCTCAGTAGACATTTGCCACTGGAGGTAGGAGTTACCACGCAGGATCAGAAAAGGGGCTTCCTTAGGTCAGAACCTTTTCCAGGCCAGTAGAGAGGGTTGAGATGCCACCAGGTATAACCCAGAGAAGCATTTTAAATTAAGTGTATTTGCAATGCAATTCTATCATCCCATGGATTGTACAGTGCTTAGGCAGGCATTCTTTAATTATTTTTTTTTTGTCAATACCTGTCTTTTCTCCCTAGCAATTGGGCATTTCAGCACTGTTACTAACTGAGGGTGGCTAGGAAGAAAACCCAAACTGAGTCAGTGACTGAGCTGGAAAAAAGAAGCAGGAGACCTACGGCCCAGCTCCTTCTGGGAAGAGACAATTACCATGAGATGCTCTTTGGACTGTGGCCTCCTGAAGTTTGATGTTCAGGAGGTGGAGACTTAGCGCCTGGATTTTCCCCAGAAACCACTAGATGGGGGAAGTAAAAAAAAAAAAAGACTGAGCAATAGCTAAACTCCTGCTCCTACTCAAACCACCCAGGATGCTTCTCACCTGGCTCCAGTGGATGCCAGCCACCATCCCTCTGAACTACAGCCCTCTTCAAGAAGAAAACCAGCACTTATGCTCAGGTGTTTAAGCTGATTGCATCCAGGATCTGATCTGCCTGGTCAGCCTCCTAATATCGCTTCCCCTTGCTTGAGTCCTTTAATCACTGCTGCCAATCAGCACTATTGAGGAGCGCAACAATACATTTCAAAGCTCAATCACCTTCCTAATCGTCTCACTGTCAGCACATACGCCTCCTCGGAGGGCGGAATTACCGACAGATGAGATGCAGGCTGGTTTTGCAAGTGAAGTGTTCGCTCCTAGGTGTGTGTGTGTCTCGTGAGCACACGTATGACTATAGCCGTGCACGTGAGTGTGTATGTTATGCTTTTAAATGCATAAGTGTTGAGAGCTGCTTGCATACAAACAGGGAACTACGCATTTAAAGAGGAAAAATTTTCACAATGAGCACAATCGGCCATTGGAATAACACCTCTCGGGAAGTGGTGTATTCCCCATCATCAAACACCTTTAAGATTCAGCCAGACAGGGTGCTGGGCCATCTTGTCTGACTGTGCTTTTGCCCAGGAAGGTTGGACCAGATGATCCTCGAGATTCCTTCAAACCTGGTATTCTGTGATTCTGTGAAGCAGAATTTGCAGGTTCTGAAATGTTTGGTCAGCTGAGAAACATGCTTAAAACCAACAGTAATGTTATGAGTCTGACAGTGACACCGGTCAGCGTTCAAATGCATTCAGTGGAGAGGGCTCACATGGGGTTGAGTCCATGACATCCACTGTGCTGGAAGGACTCCCTGTTGCTAAATCTCCTCACTGTCATCAAGTTGTGCAAGCTGGTCATTTTTGTCTTTTAAATCAGCGCGAACTGGAGCCTCGGGACCTGCTCGGTTTTGTGGAGATGGTCAGTCATGGGACAGTCCATTCCAGCCCAATTAGATGCTCCAGGGAGGCTGGGAAGTCTCTCTGACAGCCCTCCCGTTGCTTGCTCTCCCGTCCAAGAAAAAAAAAGAAAAAAAGAAAAAGAAAATATAGGTCTCTAAGGTTTGTATTTCCCCAGAGAAATGTTCAATTTCAAGAGATGGGAATTTTCCTGCAAAAACCTCTTCAACTGAAGAATTTCCAGCTCTTGTAGCTAGCCACTCTTTTTTTTTTCCCCACATGGCTTTCTCTCTATTGCATTCCTCCTGACACTCCGCAGCCAGAGAGGAACCTCCGTAGTCCCTGTGCACTGGAGAGGTCTGTCTAGCACCTCTCATGAGTTTCAGCAAAGCACCAGGAGCGATGTCACCCGTTGGCTCAGCGAGGAGAACACGGGCACCCGGCCCCGCAGCGCTTGTGCTGAGCAGCATGACTTGGATCATCAACTTCTGACCCACCACGCAAGGCATGGTCGATGGTATGTAATACTCTATTGGGATTCATCACCCGAGAGTCTAAATGCTGATCATAATCTGCCTCTTATATTTGCCACTATCCTATAATTTTAATCCCAAACATTTGTGTGTGTGTGTGTGTGTTTATGGCTTATGTCCTGGTGTAAGCCTGTGATTTTTAACATGCTGGAAATACAGAATCAAATAAGAGGGAGTAAAATTAAAACAGCAGCGAACTTTTGCCAGTTGAATATGACATAGGAAAAGTGTTACGATGGCTTTAAAGTTTATGAGGAAAACAAATGAATATTCATGTGTCTATACCTGTGTATTTCTGGGTGCATACATTTATATAAGGTAACTTTCAAAGTCCAGGCTTTCTTCCTCGATGCTCAGCAAAGCAAATCCTGATATCCACTGACCCAGAAGGAATGCTGTGTGTGACCAGCATCAAGTCGGAGTTGTTTCTGCCTTTGACTTACCAAGACCAAGCGTAAGTACAACTCATTGCCTGTGGAGCTGCTTCCTGCTGGCTGGATGCTTTTCCTGGAGGCTCTCAGCAAAAACTTTCTTGTCCCTCTCAGTAACTTGTGGGCTGACACACAGCCTGTACTGGGACCCGCACCGAGGGATGTGGGGTTCCGTCCCAACCCAGGTGGTGCTTTTATTTGCTGCACACGTAATTTTCAGGGTACAGATACAGCTCCTGCTCTGTTATTGCCAGCTTGAACAATGTGATTGCCACAACAGGCGTAATAGTGCCCCACGGCAATGCAGACTTCAGGTCTGTGGAACATGTGGGCTGGGAAAGAGTAAAAAAAGTGAGTTATCAGGAAATGTGGTTTTATTAATCTATACCAAATTGGGAAAATGCCCCACAGGGAAGAAGATTATAATCAGGAAGAATCTGGGGGATTCTGGGCACCTTTCCAACAGGGAACAGTAGAACATCTGGAAAGGAGGAGCCAAGCAGGAGCTGGATGCCACCTCAAGAAAGAGAAGCAGGATTAGCAACACCAGCGAGTCCAAGGGCAAACACATGGCCCTGGAAATTATATCCTAAAATTTTCTTGTGCCACAAGGCACATGCCACATACCTGGTAGCACCGAGGGGCCGGAGTGGTACTGTAATTTTTGGTATGTTTTTCCTAAAGAATATATTTGATTAAAAGTTGAGGTGACATTAGAGAATGAGCAGACAGCAAGTAACAAGAATCATAGAATCCTCCAGGCTGGAAGGGACTTCCAAAGGTCATCTAGTCTGACCTCCCCGCAGTTGCAGGGAAACATTGAGATTTGAGCACTGGGAGGAGAAAACAGCTTTCCTTGGAGAATTACACTGAGGAGGAAAAGAAAAAGTACTGAGCTGGAAACAAACAATGTTATATATTTTAAAATAGCACCAAAACCAATAAACTCTTTTTTTTTTTTTTTTTGGCTGCTGCTTCAAGCAAGCCACTTTGGATGGAGGCTTTTCCCTGTAATGGAAATTATACGATCTCATCTTGGAGTCTGGAATGATGTAATAACCATGTAGGGAGTGTTTTGATGTCTTGCATGGGTCATTGAAAAACTGCCTGGCAAATTGGATCACGGACTATAGGGAACATTCCTGCCACAGCAGGATATAGCGAGGGACCAGAGGGTTTTGAAAAGTCCCACCATGTGTGGTAATTGTTTCTAGTTACAGCCACAGAAATATACCTTTTATTTTCTTTCTCTTGTTTTATTTTTTTTAATATAGCCTGTCCTTCTCATTCAATAGCCCCTCTTACACCTTCATTTTCCTTCTATATTAAGACCTGATGATCCATTAAGGCAAATCCTGTCTTTCGAATTGCATCAGAATTGATACTGGAACATGGATCGTGCCTGAAAACCACTTCCATTCTCTTCTGCTGGAGATTAGATGGATTTTCTTTCTGAAAACAAATGAAAATTTTGATTATATGTGTCATTCAAGCTGCAGTTCCATCTTATTAAACAGTTCCAGGCAGTTGGTGCTGGGAACATTGTAATAAGGACTCTAACATCTGAGACTGTTTGGCTGAATCTGTTGGCCAATTCCACGCTCCTAGTCAGGAAATTCTGGCCGTTGCTAAGTGTGCAAACTGAAAACCATACGCAACAATGAAAATAAGTGTTCTATTATATCACTAATATCTGAAGTGGTTTAGGATGGCAGCTGTTCATTTCTGCATATTTCAATGCCCTAACAAAAAATGCTCTCCAGACTTCTTGTTTTCAGTGTATGCCTTGGCGTTACAACACCATTCATCTTCCCTCCCTAATATCCCAGATGTCCCTAAAGTCATTGAAAAAAGAAACCACACATGAAATAAATGCTGGGTTAGACTAAAAGATTACATTTCAAGTGTGCACTAATCTTTTTTTGTTCCTCCCTCCCCCGCCATCAGGTACCAATTTGTCAGCCTAGATCCAAGGAAGGATGTGGGCTTTACATTCTTCATTTCTAGGCACTGAGGCTTCTGAGAGGGACCTAGAAGAGGTTGGGAAGGTGCCTGGCTTTATACGGCACCAAAAGAAGGTCCTCTTGGGATCAGAGGGACCCCATCTCAGATCTGTTTTTCTCCAGGGAAGGTTCACGGCCTGAAACAGTTTTCTGAGGATGTTACTTCCATCTCCTGATTTAAAATAGCACCAGTCAGGCTTTTAGTAATTAACTGATAAATGCATATCACTAGTCCATCCCCAGATAACCAAAGAACAGACCGGGGGGTGCATTAAGGTAAGTCCCCATTAAATCAAGGTTACCAGGTAGAGAGGAGCAAAATTGACAGAGGGAGGAGAAGAATGAAAACAAATAGGAAGCACAGCATCACCATGGATTCGTGGAGGTCACATTAAAAAATATATATATATAGTACAAATGGTATTAGTTTGTGCAGGTGGGTTGCACACAGCTGTGTGCTGGGCAAACAGGACCAACCTCCCCTTCCACCTGGAAGAGAGGCAGAGGGTTTTTTTTGGTGGTGATATTCCACCCCCACCCTCCCAAAAGTCTAATCTCTACTGAATCTGAAATTCAGCTGAGAACTGCAAATGGACCAGTACAAAGGGGATGTGCAACACGCCATCCTGGTTCCACGGCTGAGTTAAGGAAACTGGAGCCACCAGCGGCACAAAATCCCTAATGTCTTGTCACTTTGGTGTCTCTTGCCTAGAACGTCCAAACCACCTTCCAAGTTAAAGCCGAAGGGGTTTCCCCCCACCCCCACCAGCACTGCTTCCCCTAAAGACCCGTGCAGAAGTAGTTTTCTCCCAGCAATGTCAGAGCAGGCTGGAAAGCATCAACTGGTGGTGAAATGGTGGTGTCCACTGCAAAAGGAGGTTAGAAATACCTGCTTTAAAAGCCCCTCCACCTCTCCACCCTAGGCAAAGAACAATTTTTAGGAGCCTTTCCTCTGCTTTGAGTAAAATCCCATTAAAAGGCCACCAGAGGGGGTAGCTGCCACTGCTGCACGGGAGACCCAGGGAGCTGGTGCCAGCATGGCACACATTACGGCTATTATTTATAGCACTCTACCTATACTTATGTAAGTGGTGCTAATTAGTAGATGGAATTAGCCTACTGCTCTCGGCAACATAATTGTAAATAATTTCCTAACGTTTCACTCGCTGAGTAATGAGTTTCTCCTGGAAATACAAAAGACGAACTGATGATAATCTGGCAGTTTACAGCAGGATGACAAACATTAATTATATGGGATTATGATGTGATCCTTCAATTTAAGTCTGCTTGGCATTTCTACATAGAGTTGGATCTCAGGACTTCAGTGGACATCTTTGTCTGCAGCATTTTATGTTCCTTTTTTTTTTTTTCCTCCCAATTTCAAGCTGCCTTTTATCTTAGTCTTTTACCCACAGATCAAACCGCCATCAACTACTTTGCAAGCAGAATGGCTGGGCCAGATTTTTTGATGAGAGTAGAATAACTGTGCATGAAAACTGTGTACAGTATCAAGCTTAATTTGCATTTAAAAATGACCATGCCAGAAGACTGGACCACTGCACATGCAGGGATGTAGTTTGGCTTTGGTTGCATTTATCATATGATCAACACACTGTAGGTTTAAGCATGGGACACGCAGTTTACTAAGGTCAGCTCCAGGAGAGGGGTGCAAATAATGCTGGCATACAAAACATTCACTGAATACGTCATGTCAACAAACTGATGCTTGTCAAGTGACTCTGCCAACTGCTAAGGTCCTGGGGAAATTCATTTGAGCTAAGGTGTGAATCCTGAATTTTCCAAATTTCTGTGAAGTTTTTCTCTGCTCGACTGCAAAGAAAAGCTCTATCTGCAGACATGGACCTATTTCTTCCTGATCCAAGAGCTCTTTCTGAGGTTCCTCTTATCCAAGCACTGAGTAAATCCATCCTTATTCTGTGGGAAGAGCAGAGTTATCACTTATAGGGAAAGAGATAAAGACTTGGAACTGGGTGGAACGATATAGACTCAAGCTGAAGAAGTTAATTTTTAAATTTTTAACTGAGATGTGATCATCTTTGTGTATTCAGAATAGGGAACAGGGTAATTATAGTTTCCATATTTTCAGGCAACTGGTATTTGGAATATGGTAACCTTGATGTTTTCTCTACATTTACTACTTTTCTATGAATAATACAAATGTATGATAATCATCACTGGAACTCTTCACTAAGATGAGAAAAGAGACTTTATTCACTGAAATACAAAGATATTCATAGACATTGGCTGGCATAAAAATCCCCAAACATCAGGATATTCAGAAACAGTGTTTGCTTTGTGAGCTTGTGCAAACAGCCGCGGTGACGGGCAGCAGCAAAGCCGGATTCTGTTCCTGCTGCCACTGTTTGCTGCAATGCCAGCTTGGGCCCCTAACAATCTTTTAGTTCCTCCATTTGCACCCTGGGGATAATGACACATTGTCATTTACACGGTGCTCCATCTCTCTCTCTCTCTCCATCCCAAGGTGGTACGCAGGGATGTGTAAGATTGCCGTAATTGTAGTATCGCTGCCAGCGTTCGCTGGGCTGGAAGGACGTGAGCTGACTGCAGGTTCCTAACAAAATACCTGGGCTGCATCTGCTTAACCACTTGTTTTCAGGTCCCATGAAACCTGTGTGGACTCAGTAACTGCTAGGAATATAAATACAGAGTGCTTCTCACTCCACCTTCGCAGACCTCTTCCCATGCTGCCTCGGCTTATCTTTGATTTACTCTGATTTCACAAAAAAAACTGCACAGACCTTTCAAAATACTTCGGTGCCCAGGTTCCATTGATTTAAAAGGGAAATAATGGTTTAAACGCTTTGGAAAACCTGCCCCTTGGGGCCTATTTGTGCAGATACATCTGCAGTCTCATCCCTAATTACCAGATTCGGTACATCAGTACTTAAGGCGGGGAGCAGCTAGGTGGAAGCTGGCTGAACATCTTCTACTCACAGAGTATTTACCATCTTGCACCATGAAAAGGAAAGCCAGATCCGGCCTCGGGAGCCCATGTTGCCAATTGAAGAGTCATTATCTTATCATTTAGGTTCGCAGCTGTTTGCTGAAAAATATTTTGACCTTTAGCTTTCCCTTTGTAGCAGGTGAAAACAAATCTAGTGGTGCTGGCAGCAGCTGCCAGCTGAGCATTCCCATACAGCGAGTGCTGAAGGGTGCTCTAACTCCCTTGGGTGCCCTAACTCCCTTGGGTGCCACATCCCAGACCTGCCATGGCTCACACGGCTCCTTCCCTCTACATCGAAGAATCGTGGGATTAGTTTTCCCTTCCTGTGCCTTTTCAATCAGTAGAAACATCTCTTTCCTCAGTTCCCCTAATTAAGTGTCAGGAGTTGATCTTTGGGCTGAAATTGGTACCTGAAGTAGAAATGTGTGAAAAAGCATTGCTGATGGATTTTGTTATTTATTGGCAAGTCAAATGCAAACAGCCAGGGAGCTGGCTCTTCCGAGGGTTACTTAATCTGTATTTTGTTTGTTGGGGTTTTTTTAAATGTAATAGCTAGATATTGAATTAATTTGTTTACCACACTGGCCTGTCACATCCTTCCTTTTAGGTGAATCTTTTCTGGCGCCTTAAAATTACTGATAAAATCAATCTTTAATTTTACTTCTATCTTTCCATCTCCTTCCATTCTTCAGCACTTCTTCAGCCCCTAACACATCTCATCGCAAACTCCTCATGATTTCACCTGCCTTTAAGTATTTGGGCTGAAATTTTCTGCAGCAGATGCCTGCCCCCAGCTGACTTGGTTAGAGAATGGTTCAAGCAAAACCATTTTTAAGTTTCCAAGAAAGAGAATAAAGAGAAATATGTTATTTACCCATCCTAACAGGGAAAAAAGAAAAAAAAAAAGTCTTGGAATGTCTCCTTTTAGATGCTTCACCTTGCTTTATAGCTGGGATTGGAAACCTCCATCAGGGATTTTCCTCTGTCTTGAAACTTCTCCATATATGTCGCCTCATGCATTTTGAGAAATGCAGTGGATGAAAAAGTTAATATTAGTGAGATCTTTGTGCTATAAAAATGCTGTCTTCTCATTTCGTTTGTACTGAAGATACTCACGTGTGGGAGAAAGAGGATCGCTGCCACGGCAGGGAGCGCAGCCACTGTGAACCTGCAGGACCAAACGCACGCAGAGAGCCAAGAGCTTTTCCCAGCACTGAGGGCCCCTTGCTGATGCTCAGGCAGAGTGAAAGCAGGGTGAAATGAGCAGTTATCAGTATCTCTTTCAGAGGAGACAGTGGTGTATCTTTCAGATGGTATCTCTTTCAGATGGTATCCTCGGTGGTGAGGTACTGCCCACCCTGCACGTAGGGTGCAGTTATAGCCATGAGGGCTTAGGACTTGTGCCAGGGGTAATACCTTTCTCTGAGCTGGCTGCTACAAATGGAAAACCAGACATATATTCTGAAGAGGACTCGTGCCACCAGCTCTGTCCATGCAGAGGTCAGGTCTCCTGGCAGGCATTGGTCCATGCTGCAGGGTGCCATGTGTGTTTACTGCTCCCTCTTGCTGTTTGCTGCTGGCAAGGTGGTCCTTCCACATCTCCAGACTTCCCTGACGTTGTTTCCACCTTTCCCTTTCTCTGCGACTACAAAGCATTCCACTTCCAACAGTGAAATGGATCTCCTCAGGTGTGTGCAGTAACATCTGCATCCTTCCACACATGCCCCACCAAGAGAAGCTGACACGGACCTCGGAGGCTGTCCTCTTCCCTGTCCTCTCCGGCTTTGCCAGCTTCCTATGTCCCACCGCCAGGAGCAGCACGTGCCCACCCAGCAGCACCAGTGGGCGGTTCAGGGCAGAGCAAGTGCTCCATGAAATAAATATCAAAACTTCCCAGCACATCACAGCGTGTCTCCTCTCCTCCTGTCAGCGCTTTTCACTATTTTACACCTGCCAGGCTGCTGCTGCTCCTGATCTCTCAGCTCCTGGCACATTCCCCTTCCCTCTCATTCTTATGGACTGTCACATCCACCAGCATGAAATGCTCGTGTCTCAGCCATGGGGAGATTTTGGAAAGTCACTTTTTTCAAAGCACTGCTGCCGAGAGGAGTCTGCTTTATCTGTGGTCTCCTTGGACTCACCTCTTCCTCACACCAAGCTCTGCCTCTCATCATCTCTTCTTAAATTAGCATTGACTCTTCAACTACACACGCCTTTTGAGTTGTTAGTGTTGTTTCAGTCCTACCAAGCCATATTTGGAGGAGGAGCTTGGGAGGGTTGTTGGAGGAGGAAGAAAGCTGGGAAGGAGACAAAAGCCAGTCTTTAAGGCTTGTTCCAACTACACCTCGTTGATGAGTATGAGCGTGGCCTGGGAAGGAGTCTCCACTTGTGCTGACTCCAGGCTGCTCAGAGACATACAGATTATTTTATTTTTGGAGCCATATCTGCAGGCAGCATAATAATAGGATGGATCTTGATTGTGCAGACTTTCAGCCATCCTCCCTGCTGGTGGGCATGTGGAAAGAATGGGAGCAGGCTAGAGGAGACTAGCCTGGAGTGGACTGGCAGTCAGATCCACTGTAGGCACCAATTTATACCAACTAAGGATCCAGCCTGTGCAGTCTGGTTGAACCTTAATTTCTGCTCAGATCCCGCTTTACATTAGCACTCTGTGAGCATTTATTTGACAGCAGAAATTTTTCACTGGCTCAGAAAAAGCAGTCACGTTTCAGGGGAAGCAACCGAGTTCAGTTCATCTACGCGCCCGCCTGCACTCCCAGACATGCACAGAGCTTCATTTTGCATAATCACATTGGTTCTTAACCAAAGTAATATATATTCAGATCTTCAGACGCCTGACAGTCAGACCCAGCTCTCTAGCAGCCTGCCTGCTGGAAAAGCAATTATATTTGTGGAAAGGAAAGCATCAGTGGAGAGTTTAAAGGTACCTGGTACCTAGAGGGAGCAGAGAGCCTTTCAGCCTAATCATTGCAAGGAGGGCATCCCTCCCCAGCTGGTTGTCAAAGTAAGGCTGAGGTGGTCAGGAATAACCATAAACTACATCCAGTGAAGGAAAATGAATTCTAATTCACTAACAGGTGATTTGATCAGCTGGTCTTTCACTCTGTGGTGATCAACCTGCTTGTTGAGGTACCTCAAACTCTAGGAATGAAACTCCTTGCCTATTCAAAGGGGAGGCAGAACCTCTTCATCTGAGTCTAGTGGTAAAAAAAAAAAAAGAGAGAGAAAAAGAAGTAGCCATTTACTACCTCTCCTGTCCAGCTTCTTTTTTGTGCAAATCAGAACACAATAACACTCCCAAGCTTTCCCCACGTCTGCTCACTTGGACTGAGCTAGGGATAATTTGGGGTCCTGCTCACAGCACCTTTAAAACAGACTATCTCCAGTGAAATAATCTCAGCTAACAATAATTATATTTTCAAATTAACAGACACTGTTGTTTGATCCTGCTGTACTTCATTGGTTCTTGGTGCCATTCCCTGTGGTCTGACTGAAGACGTGTGTGGCTGTCATCTGTCAGGGATGATGCAAGGAGGACTGATCCTGCCCTGGAGCAGGAAAATAAATGAGGTGATCTCCTGAGGTAGCCTCAGGCCCTGAGCTCCTGCAATGCAAGAGTCACACACGTGCTTTGCTTATCTCTATATTTTTAAGTATATAAAAGAAAAAACCCTGGCCTATGACAGGGAGATGGCACTGCCACAGAGCTGAGAAAACAGAGTTCTCTGGTAGAGATTAAGTAGAAAATGCAACTGGCTCCAACACAAAGTTCTTGTGGACACTGGAAGGCAGCCTCCTGTGATTCAAGACCTTAGGTGGCTTAAATGAGAAAATTAAGAAAGTTAAAAGAGGAGAAAACATTTTGCTGAATTTTCCTTTTTTTTTTTCTTTTTGAACACAAATGTCACTTGCATACAATAGGCATGAAAAGCTGTAATGCTCTCTTTCCCTCTCTAATCTGTAATCAAAAAAAGGAAAACATTTAGGGATGGAGCCAGAGTATGATCTCGATTAATGCAGCCAGATGTAACACTGAAGTGAATTTTGAGCTATAAATACAACCATTTCAGGCTCCCACTTGCGTAACAGTGATAAAAATCTAACACAGAGGTTCCAAAAAATTCTCCCAAACCTTCCAAGGCTCAGTCATGCCCACATGCAAAGTCCAAAATAAATTGAATTCACTGGAAAATCCTCAAGATTATGTCAAGAGCGATCCCAAGACTTTTCTTTTTTCCAATTCAAATGAAGCCTCCTACACATCGAGAATATCTGGAGGAGAATACAGCTTATTTCAGAAAGCCTTATTATATATTTTAATGTATGCAAGGTAAACATGAAAATGTCTCTTGGGCATTCCGTTGTCTCCTTTTTATAATTTCACATGCTCTTTGGTTACTTACAAGTTTTTTAAACCCCCCCCACTTTTGTGATGTTTATTTTATCTCCACGAGGATCACAGCGGCTTATTCAGACTCTGCACTTCATGGGTGCGTTTGATTCACTTGTTTAAGTCTGATCGATGGATGGAAGTGTAACAAGTCCCAATGAGTTGTCACACCATTTTGGAAAAAAGCCCCAAACCCAAGTGGCAATAAGCCTGTAGCAGATGCTCAGCCCCCCCAAAACTGGTGTTAAAGCATTGCTTCTACCACAGATGGGTGTCAAAAAGCCATATATATCTTAACATCACCATTTAACACTGACCATAAAGACAACCCCTCTTGCTTTACAGCACTCGATCAGACCTGGTAATTGCACCAGTCATCACTGGTGGCACACAGCGCCTGTTGGAGAAGGGGGACCCCCATTAGGGACTTTCAGACCAGGTGCAAACTGGAGAACAAGGTACAAATACCCACTTCTGCAGGTGGGATGAAGTACTTCTTTGGTCAGGTTTTTAATCTTACCCCTATCATCTCTCTGCAGCTATCTTTGCTGCGTAGTGTGGTAAAAAATGAGGTCAATACACAGAAAAAGTCCATCTTTCAGGAAAGCAGCAATGGGTACGATGTGCATGCATGACCTGTAGCTCGTGGTTCAGTTCTAGGCTACAGGAAAAAAATACTTCAAATTCTTCCAGGAGCGGACAAAGACATGAAGAACAAAGCCCAGGTGGGCTTCCTGGGAACAAGCAGCCCTGTAGCAGGATCTCACATGGCTCTGAGCCGGGAGGTCAGGCTAGTCCTGGTGAGCCAAAAGCAAGGCAATAGTACCTATGCACCATCATAGTCTCTACACCTAAAATGCTCAAAGAAAATCCCATTGAAAAAATGTATGTCTCAGAGGCCCAGAAGTTCCTTCGTGCAGTCCAGAGAAAAATTTTCAACTTCTAGGGAATTATAGAAACCAAACACACACTCCTCTAGTGTCAGGATAGCCAAATAAAGTAGAGTTGCAGTTGTTAGGGCACACCAACAGACTTTAATTGCCCTAATGAGCCTCACCTGGGTCTCCAGCCCTCAGCCTGGGGCTGCATTTAAGCTCAGACCTTTGGTACCTCTCCTTCCCTGAGCAGGTCAGTGTGTGCTGAGCCTGATCTTCCTCCTTGCAGCCTCCAACAAACCTCATCACTTCCTCATCTCCTTGTTGCCTCTTCTGAGCTGTCGGCTGGACTTGCTTGTCTCTCCCTGCTCATCAGGACCTTTGTCTCTATCTCAGCCTCTTCTGCAGGGCAGGCTGCTCTTGCTGCACCCATCTGGTATCTTGTGTGGTGTCTCCTCGTCCTACTTTAGCAGATCAGAAACTTCCAGGAAAGAAGTGTGGAGCAACATTACAGGAGCAGGTACGCAGATCTACAGAGGTTCAGATGGCAGGTAGGGAAACACCCGAGCACCTAGGACTCTGTCTCCTTTCCATCCTCGTCCTGGATGAGGATCTCCATGAAGTCATAGTGGAAAACAAAGATGAGCTGTCGCCGTCCTCTGAGCTCCAGCTGAGAAAATGGCATTTGAGCTGCAATATGACAAGACTGTTCACACATTTCTGGCACTGAGCTGAGGGCAGGGTGACGCTGTGGTGTTTTGATGCTGGTGGAGGCTGGTGACCTTTTGACAGGTTCCCCTTTTAGTAGTAATCACGTTGCATACACAACTTCCTAACTGCTAAAGAATACCTTTTTCTTTAAGGTGCAGGGAGTTATAGCACCAGGGCTCTGACAAACATCTGTTTCACTTTGCCTTTTCATTTCTGGCTCAGATAATGGGAGCTCTTGCACAAGAAAGAAAAGAAAAAAAAAATAAACAGCAAGAGTCCCCATTATTTACCCATCTAGAGAGTTATAAATGACAGAGCTGGTGTAGCCCAGTCCCTGTGATTTCAGTTTTATGTGTTATTACTGTAACTGGCTTGTGATGCTCTTCTTCTAACATACAAATGGCACCAGTTTATTTATTGTGGGTGGGACTGATTCCTCTCCCAAGGAGTCCCTACTGAACCTAGCATTATTTGCACCAAGCATGGGGGGAGAGAGAGGGGTTATTTCTTTAGTCACAAGAAACCCTTCCTTAAGGCTTGGCTTTTTCTCCATCAACTGAGCATCCATGTGTTCTGGCAGCTGTTGTGGCACTGTGTGTTCCTGGAGGAGCTAAAATGTTTGTGGAAATAGAAAAGCTAAATCTCACTGCCTATGTATCTGCTTTGTTATACTGAAGGTGTGTGTAGCCATAGTCTGGGTTTTGTAAGGCAGTTTTAGGGTATGTTGGCAATGCAAAGAATAACTGCTGTAAAAAGAAAGATCCCTGCTTTCTTTCAGCCCCTGTAAAAAATTCTGAGCAAGTTCAAGCCCTGCAGATTGAATTCTTTCTCTTTGTTTCTGCAAGTGATTTGGAACTTCTGGAACATGGCTGTGCCATGGTGTTACTGGGATCAGCTCTGGAGTGGGTCCTGGGATGCTCTCAGATGCAGCAGGGCAGTGTCGTGCCACTGCTCAGGGCTTGGTATACTTTTGCCAAAACTACACCTGGATGTGCAAACTGCCAACTCAGATACTTAAGAGAAGGTGCTGTTAGAGCTTTGCAGAGACCTTTTCTTGGGATTTTTATTTCTTATTTTTATTTTGCTTCTTCAGCTTTGCACAGTGCAGGACACTTGGTATTCTTAGGTCTATCGGAGGACTGTATTCTGCTTCCCTCTGCCTACCTGAAACCATATATGTAATATCTCATAAGACTCCAAAGTGATTGGTTAATTAATAAAGAGGTAAAATGAACAGTTTTCACAGTTCTGTGCTACAAACTTTGTGTTGTTTTTAGAAGTCAGCCCTAAATGGAGAACCTTGTCAGTAGTGCCCTGTACAGTGGAGTCCAGATGACAATGGTTAAATGTCTTCCCTGATAATTTTTTCCAAGTGAAGCAGTGGCAGATAAATAAGAGGATAAATCACAGGGCGAGGGAGAGGGGCAGGAAGGAGGCTGCAGGAGAGGAAAGAGGGATGGTTTGGTCTGCAGCTGAGTCAGCTCTGATGCAGCTTTTATGCTTTTTCACTCTCCCACAAGTGGAATGACAAGGGCTGTAAATAAATTTTTTCTTCCATCACTGACAAAACAAAATGTCAGGCAGAAACACTGCTATTTTCCAGATGGAAAAGCAGCTCCATGACACCACAAGCCTTGTCTTGAAAATGAAGTATTGATGATGGGATCTAGGGGGTTCAGGGACTATTGGGATTTTTTTTCTTCTTTTTGTTTTGGCTTGTGGGGTCGCAGGTTTTTTTGCAAAAATACACAGAGGGAAATGGCTGCAACATGACTGAAAGTAAGTGAAACTGCAAAAAAAAAAATAATGTTGATGCATTCAAGTGGATGGACAGCAGAACAAACTGAGTATTGGAGGTATAAAGTTGTCAAATAATTGCAGTGTTGGAATATTGTATAGCAACAATAAAGATCCTCTGTGGTTTTTATAGTCAGTGTGCATTACAAGCTGGCTCTGCCATTCCATCAGGGAGGAATTGCATCCAAAAACCCAAAGCCAATGGGCACAGTGCAGCCAAACACAGTTACTGGAATTGTTTACTCGCTGTGGTCTTCTGGGTTTGCAGTCAATGTTTTCAATTGAATTCCCTCTTAAAAGCCTATCTTTGATAAAGGTGTTAAATTGAAGCCAGTTCTCTGTAGATGAATAATACTTTTTAACCTCATTGTCAAGGGGACGAGCCTTCCTACATGTCACTGCCATCTCTCAGCACAGCCACTGATTAATATATTTTGGTTTTAAAGCCCAGGGCGCATCTTCACACGTCTGTGGCCAGCACCTTCTTCACTCCCATCTTTCATTTGGATTTCTTCCTGCCTGTTGTAGTAATCTTTGTCTATTAGGGAGTCTCTATTTCTTCTGCCAGTAAAGTAATGTCAGCTCAGTTCTGAGAGCAGTGATTAGCCATAATGTAATTGCTAAACTGCTTTAATCAAAAGCAGCAGTGGAAAAATTTCCCATGCTGCCCACAGACCTCCTGCACCACCCAACCCTCTGCCCTATCTTTGCCACAGCAAATATTGACTGGTTTGATTTTTTTACTTGATAAACATGGCTCTGCTTTGGCATGAAGCGTCTTGCCTCCTGCTGAAGAGCTTCAGACTGCACCAGCTCAGACAAAGGACAAAGGTCTTTTCTTCATCACAAGTAGAGGGACAATGTTGAATAAACACACAACAGAATGGCTCTCTGCTCCTTCGCAGTGATTTTTTGAACCCTGTGTACATCAGCTGGACGTGGCTTTCCTGGAACTTCTCCAGAGCTCAAAAAAAACCATACCCCAAAACCACCCTCAAACCAAAAAGCAATAGAAAAAATACAACAAATCAAAATTGAAACATAAAAAAAACCCCAACTTTAAAGGTACTGCATGTTCTTTTTCTGCCTCCTACAGTTTCCCCTCCAAGTGTCATGCTAGCAAAAGCTAACACTGACAGTCTCAGAAATGCCAGCTCAGCTTCTATGGTCCAGGTAGTGTCAGTCTGGTGTTTGTCGAGTGCACGTGTATTGGCTGAGAGCCCTGATGTAGCCTGATAAGCTTCCCCTGGGAGTGAGTGATCCTGTTGGAAACACACTCCTGGGTCGATGCTGCAGGTCACCCACCACTTCAGTTGCCCTTGAAGCCCTGTTTGGAGACCTCCCTCAGCTGGTTCTAGGTGTCTACATGTTGATTTGTATTCACAAGATGTTCACATTGACTCTGAGCTTTTGATCCAAAAGCTCAAATTTCTATAGCTTACTGCAAATCTCTTTTGTGTAGAATCAGGCGAAGTTAATGACAGACAAGACAAAGCCACCTAGGATTTTTTAGTTTTCCTATTCCAAGCTGAGGGATGATCAAATATTTCTTTCTCCTTACTGCTAGGATCCTTCTAATTTCCAGCCTAAACTTATTCTTCCCCAAGGCATTATTTCTCATTTGTTCTTGTGTCATGGTTACATTTTATATCTGCAGCGAGGACAAATTGCAGATTTAAATATCATTGATGCTCTAAAGTTTTGCATTATGTGCAGACGGAATAACTTTCTTGCAATAATTATGATACAGTTACTGTTTTCATCTGATTAGCTGGAAATACACTGATTTTTCTCTTCCCATAATTCACATAAAAGTTCTTTATTTTTTTATCAGGTTTCTACAAATGTTACTCAGTAGGGGTTTGCTGTAGTTGCTCTACACTTTAAAAAACCCAAGAGTTTGTTTGAAATCTGTCTAATCATTTGTAACACTATCACTCGCTTTATGACATTCTTGAAAAGAAACAGTTGATGAGGACATGGAGATCTATAAAACTGCAGGGGAGAAGAAGAGAGGGTGGATTGAGATTGATTGCTGACTGTTTCCCCCCATACAGGAATTAGGGGGCCTCATAGAAAGACAGAAGAAGGCAGCTCCGAAGCAAACATGGCAAGATGATTCTTCTTCCCTGTGATAGAGGGTGAATTTACGGCAAACATGGTGGGTGCCGAAACATTATGTGGATTCTATGATTCGAATGGAGATGAGTTCATGGAAATGAAGGTTTCAAGGCATATAGAGTTTCTCTTCCTTTTAGGAATTCCCTGAGTTGGCAGCAGTTTGAGGCTGAGAGGGATGATATGTCACAGAATCATAGGAAAGTTTGGGTTGGAAGGGACCTTAAAGAGCATCAAGTTTCAGCCCCCCTGCCCTGGGCAGGAATGTCTCCCAGCAGACCAAGTTGCTCAAAACCACCTCCAACCTGGGCTATTCATATTTGTAACTTGTCTAAAGTGGAAGTGAAGCCCAGATTGTATATAGTGCATTTTAAAACCAGAAGGCTTACAGAGTTAGTTGGATAGGAGAATTTTTAAATGAACCGAAGCACCTCCATTGATTTCTGTAGCAATCAGATGTGTAGAAGTACCCAATTTACAAGTGTAAATAAATAATTTCAGCAGTGTGAATCACTGCAGTTGTATATACTGAAATTCCAACCATAGCAGTTTCTTTTTCCCTCTGACCACTTGAAAACATTTAAAAGTATCAATGTTTGTGTTATCACAGTTTTAAAAAAAAGTTTGCTGAACCTATTCCAAGGTTAACTCTTCCAAGCAGCGTGTAATTGTTTCCACGTTGTTTCTGAATAAGCTTGATCTGAAAATGTCAGGAAATTTTCAGTTTTTCTTCCCAGTAAAAGTCTGTTCCAGGTATCTTGTGTTAGGCAGAGGCTTGTGCAAATGCCATTTCCTCATATCCCACCTTTGACGTTGTTATTTCACTGCTGGGTGTGTTTCCTCGCTGCCTGATGTTATCCAGTAGAAAGTCCACAGGAATTCAAGGAGAGAAGTGTTAACACTCCACCAAACATATGAAGAAATATGGAAGTGCCTCCCCCTGGCACATATGTTTGCTTTGATGCTCAGGAAAGGAAAAAGGAAGGTAAAGCAAAGGTTGAATAGTGAGCTGGGTTTTTTTGCAAATGGACTTTCTCATTGCCCTGCTTCTTTTGCAAATTCTTCCTTTCTGAAGTAGTGAATAGGGAAGGTGACTCAGTTCTTTCCTCTTTCTGGTTAAATTAAAATAACCTGCTCTCTCTGAACACAGCTTTACACCGGTCCAGTCCTGTTGGCTGCTTCTAGAAACTCCTCATTTGCTCTGGATGGATATAAGCTCAGTGCCAGGTATGGTTTTGTGAAAATAAAAGTACAGCTTTGGTACATCTGATATATCAAAGTACACGTCTGTGAGACTGCTGCTTTGAATACATCCTGGGGGGCTGTGGAATGTTCCAAGGCACAGCATTAAGAGCATTGGAAACAGATGCAGATCCCTTGCAGGATGCACTGGGAAGCTGACATGTGGCGAGGAGGTACCTTGGGGCAAAACTCCACGGTAATAGAAGCTGTCATGGGGGGGAAATGGACAGTGGAAACGAGCTTTATTTTGAGTATTTCTATTGGGCTGAATCCAGGAAGCCAGATGATGCTCCTTCTGATGGGCAAATGTGTTTTAACAGGCTTCAGCAAACCCATATGTACAGACAAGGATTTATGTTTCCTTTAAGTAAATTTGCCTGATGTGAACTTCCAGTCTGAAAAAGTGGTTTAGCTGCAGGACCTTCTTAGTGAGCACATCTGTTCTGCAAATTGTGCAGCATCACATCTGCCATACAATTTAATGGAACCTGCAGAGCACTGGGAGAACAACAACAAAAAAAAAAGATAGGTTCATTTCGGGCTTGCACATTGCCAACAGAATGAACTCAGGACAAGTTGTGGCTTGATGCTACCTAAAAGACCAACACTTATCATCGTGCAACTGGCTAGTTCTGCTGAGCAGCATATTGTAGGGAGGAGGACTGCCAGCAGGGAGGGCTGAGCCAGGATGTCACCTTCAGGGACACTGTAGGAAGAACATCCTGCAGCTTTGGAGCACAGGAGCAGCCTCCTTCGACCTTACCTAATTGTTCATAAACTGTTACCAGCTTTTTGTAGGGAGTTTTTTAAAGGGACAAAAAAAAAAAAAAAAAA
>VZRU01004333.1:51762-114160 GCA_013398155.1 Pedionomus torquatus
AAAAAAACACCTTGACAAATCCAAACAACAAACCTCAATTAAGGAATTTCTTACATTACTGCCACAGTTACTACCAGCACCCCATCTGTGCACTGACCAGCTTCTGGTTCTTTGCTTACTCCCAACCACGGTCCTACTCTTTTCAGTATCACCTGGGTTGCTAACACGTTTCCTATCAGTATTCTTCACCAGTTTGTTACTTGTGGCAGCAGTTGCTGATCTGCCAAGGCCAGATCATTAATAACACATGGTAGGGAACTGCGAGTGGCAGCAGGGTCCTCACCTTCTGCCGGCCGCTGACATCCCAGCCTCACAAGGGTGCTGCTCTGTGGGAATCATGTGCTATTTCCTATTTTTTTTTTTCTCTGTCTACTCTGAAGTTTTCTTCCTCTTCCATGGTTAGTAACCACCTGCTTCACTCCTAAACCTCCCATTTTCACTGTCCCTTCTGGCTAGCTGTTGGCTAGACTCTTTCCTACATACTCCTTATCCCAGCTTGTCTACCCTGTTGCCACTCCACGTCTGTCTGCAGTGCCATCCTCTGCCAGTGCCCTGTGACTGCTGTCACTATACAAAAGCCTTTGTTACAGCTTTGTGGCTGTGCTCTCAACTTTCTTTTTTCATGGTTTGTGGTCCCACAGTCTGTCTTCAGTACACACCCGGAGCTGAAGTGTTAAGCAGGTGGTTGTACGATGTTCTGCATGCTCCAGAAAGTGCAGGTATTTGCCCTATCTGTTTGGCCACCTTGACCATTCCCTACTGTCCTGGGTACCTACGTCAGCAGCATCTCAGTAGCTTCTGCACCAGCTGTTGCTTCCCCAGACCACAGCAAGTCTCCTACATGTGATGCTGCATCTTCTTTCAGCTCATCGGTATCTCTGGGCTGTCCCTTGTGTTGTCCTTGCTCTTTAACATCTTCTCCAGTGCAATTTGAAACAGACACAAGGAAGAAGACAAAAGGTGCCACCATGAACCTTGGAGCAGAGTTGGAGTGAGGTGAGAAGGATGCTTTGCTGTCTGTGCAGAGATTTCAGAGGGCTTCTTGTAGAGCTGTTTCTTCTGCCATCTTTTTGGGCTGTGTAGAGAAGAGTGTGGACGGTAAGTGGAGGGAGGTCATTCTCTCCCTCTGCTCTGCACTGGTGAGGCCGTGCCTGGAATACTGCCTCCAGTTCAGGGGTCCCCAGTTCAAGAGAAACAAGGAACTACTGGAAAGAGTCCAGCACAGGAGGGCAACAAAGATGATGGAGGGTTTGGAGCATCTCCCTGATGAGGAAATGCTGAGGGAGCTGGGACTCTTGAGCCTGAAGAAGAGAAGCCCAAGGGGAGACTTTCATCATGATCACAAGGATCTGAAGGGTGGTTGAAGGAGGATAGAGATGCACTCTTTTCAGTAATTCCCAGTGACAGGACAAGGGGTGAGGGACAACGGGCACAAGCTGGAACATGGGAAGTTCCATTTGAATATGAGGAAAAAACTTGTTTGGGGTGAGGGTGGCAGAGGCTGCCCAGGGAGGGTGTGGAGTCCCCTTCTCTGGAGACCTTCAAGCCCCACCTGGATGCAGTCCTGAGGGATGTGCTCTGGGCAATCCTGCTTCAGCAGGGGAGTTGGACTGGATGGTCTCTAGAAGTCCCTTCTAGATAATTCCCCAATTCCATCATTTCTCCAGTTGTGCACACACCACCGTGCCAATGCTCCTGTGTCATTGTTTACTATTTAGATGGTGACAGGGAAAGTATTTCTCTCCTCCCAGGCTACAACTGCCGACAGTTAGCCTTCAGTAACATAATGACCAGCCAGTGTGAAACCGTTAAAATTACCTCATAAATAACCCTTAATGCACAGAGAACTAGGAGCTGCTGTTGCTCATAGCTACATTACTCACTGCCACTACGGAGCATTAAGCTATGGCTAATATGGAGGTCTCTGTAGGGGTTTCATTAAACACCAGAGGTTTCCTATAGATTTAACCATCGGGGAACTGCACAGCTCTGGCTGCTTATCAGCAACACCATGTTAGAGGTAATGCACTTCTGCGCAGGAGGACCAGGGGTGCTAATGGCCAGGAAAATGCCACTTAATAAAAAAAAATAAAAAATAGCAATCCCAATATTGCTAACATTCAGCAGCAGAATGCTGTTTGCAGCAAGACTTTTAATCTCAGTGCAGTCTGGATCTTGTTTCTTGCTGTGTGAAGAGGTTAAGTGGGAGTTGTAATTGCGAGCAGTCCTCTTCCAGTCAGGAACAAGGGAAAGAGCAACACTTCAGACTTGCCTACTCTCCCAGCACTGGAGGTTTCCAAACCTCTGCCATGAGTTTGGCCAGGAAAGATGTGCTGTGGTGTATTCGTTTGTTGCCTGTGACTCCCCAGAGCTACTGCAAGCACGTCTACCCATGTACCACTACACCCTGACACTGCTGCCTTGTAGATGCACCGTCTGATAAGACACATTCTTATTTATGCCTATGTTGCCACAACACTGACATAGAACTTTAGCCACCTGGACTCCTTCCACCCAACCAGAGCCACTGAACAATGTTAGAAAACCACCCAAGCTCCCTGTGATCAAGGGAGATGACAATCGAGCACATGCATGGTCTAAATCACCCTTTGCAGACTCCACCAGTTGAAGACCGAATTGCAGTGCTGGTCAGGCACAAAATTTCACCGTGCACTGAAGGTGTGTTGAATACCTCCAGTCCCTCAGACTGAAGTAGCACCATGGTTCACGTGCACTTGTGCTTGCAAGTCATTCACATCTTACAGCCAGGCCAGAAGAACAGATGGTGCCTACCAGGTGCTGTTTGGGAAGGCTTAATGACCACTGTGGAAATATTTATAGCTCCAACTTGTAAGAAACTTTTGCCACCAACATCATACTATTTCTACAGTGTGTTTTTCTCTTTTTTGCCATCATTTTTATTGCTACTGTAACATACTCTAGTTTAATATTAAAATATTTAAATCACAATGTATTTCTTAATACCTTCATTATTTGTGTGATGTCGAAGCAGTGTCCTTTTTGGCACTCTAGTAAAATTGTACTTATTCTCAACAGCTGTCATTCACGCGTAATTAGTGTGACTTACACCATTGATGACTCCACTAAATAGAGGTGTGAATAGGAATTCACACCCAGTGATGTTCTCTGAAGTCTGAAGCAGAGCCCAGCAAGCTTGCTGCACACCCTCCTCGCTGCCCTAAGAATTCTCCTATTTCACGATCACTACAACCGAGTCTACCCTTCAACTTGACATTCCTCACCAGCCCCTCCTTGTTGGTATGGACAAGATCCAGCATGGAACCACTCGTCTCCATTCACCTCTGCTGGCCTGGTCCTACTAATAAGTAAGTCCTGGTCCTTCCTTCTAGACAATTTTTTTATCTGCTGTGGCACAGTCATGTATGAAAGTGGTAAAGAGAATGTGTAGATATACCTTAAGTTTTCAGAAAGGCTTTATTCTGGTATCTGCATAATCCTGAGTCTGCTCTGGTAGGGTTATTGCCACAAATAACTGATGAAACAACACTCAGTGGCCAGTTATTTTAAAATGTTCCAAATCTCATTGGGTTGCGATAAAGAGGATAAGTAGAGAAATGCACATATTCACATCCGCAGGAAAGACAAAATCACACGTGGCAGAGATAGTCAGAAACAATAAAGTCCAAGATTGAAAAATGAGGGAGAAGGATAAAGCCTTGTGGTTTAATATAAAGGAAAATATATGAGAGAATCTTTCATCTCTGACCATGTTTGCTGCAAAGTAATAAGATAAGTTGGCTCTGAATGGAGAAGATAAGAGTCTGGGATAAAAAACAAACTTCAGTACAGCAATCATGGGAACTAAATTATTGCCTTGTTTCTATTACTACAGGCACAGAAATATAGCTGAAAGATGTAGCTGGAGGGAAAAACTCCAGAGCAGCTGACAGGATAGGCTGCAAATACTTGGGGCACACTTTTGAAAGGGTGAATGCTTGAGATGTTTTCCTCTTGTGAACCTATCAGAATAATGCTGCCGGTGGATAGCTTAAATTCCTTGAGACAGTGGCTGCTGCATACAAATTTGAGTGAAAACTTTGGGAAATTGGGGTCTCCAAAAGCAAACTATTAGTCCTGTGCCAGGACTAAAGTCATGTAAAATCAAAGACAGAAGGTTGCTCCCAAGGTGACCCCCCTCCTCTGCCACCGCAGAGCCCCAGTGCCACCTTTACCCCTCCCATTCGTTTCCATTTTGGAAATGTGTGGAGGGTTTAGAGGTTTCTTTGTCTCCATTTCAAAGCTCGGGAATTAGAAATCAAGCCAGAATGGTGTTTTCAAGCGCAGGAGCGTACTGCTGAGTTTCCAACTTCGCATGCCGTTTCCTAAACAAACAGGCTGATTTTCCAACATGCTGAGCGACTTCTTGAGCCTAATGGAAATTCATCTGGAGACGCAGCTGGGTCACTGATGTGAAAAGGGTTTGGGATGAAATGCACTGCATGAAACTTTCTGTCCTGTGGTTGCTTTGACTCCACAGTCTTCCAGACAGCTCCTGAAGCTGATATTAGAGAGCATTACTTTGCTGCTTGGATCTCATACACTGCAAGTCTGAAATTTTAAAGAACTTGAGTATCCCTAATGTTATAATTTGTTGTCTTAGCTGTCCTTTGCTCCTACGACACGAGTTTCTATTTGCCTGTGTTTATTTGGATGCTGAGGGAAGAGGCAGGGACACGCAGATGGCATGCCTCTCTTCTGGCCACCCTCTGCACTGCTCTTTCCTCACTCTGCCCAAGGAGACATCAAGCAGAAATTCCAGGTCCAGCTCTTGAAGCGATGGGGAGGTTCAGACTTGCAGCCAAACATTTTGGCTTTGACTCTTTTTTTGGTAGCAGGTCAGACCAGTCTTTGGCCAAAATTTCCATGCTCGGTCCAGCCCAACTTGAGGGATGGCTGGATCCTGAGGCAATATCCACCTGTGCTGTTAAGTCATTCCTGATGTGGTCCTGCTGCCCACTGTCCTCATGCTCTTGCCCCAGCACACGCCGTATAGCAAGGTCCATGTGCCTGTGGTTCCTGCCACATTCAGAGCTAAGTGGTACCTGGAAACACTCCTTTCCACTTACCACAACACAGCTAAATCTTCCTGGGCAGGAGCACTTTGCAGCCCAAAGTGGGTTTGTTTTGTGATGCAAGTTATACTGCCTTTCCATGGTGAAATGCTGTGCTATATTTTAATATATATCTATAAAAATACTATATATAGATATATGTATCTAAGACTATAATGCCTTAAGTCACAGTGGCAGCAGTCTTCCAGGTTCTTTACTACAGGAGGTTTCCTGGTTCATCAGGTGACAAAATAACAAATTTTATCAAAAGTAGAAGTTTCTTTTTAGAAGCAAATCTCACTAGAGTTTCCCCCCCTCCCTTTTTCCACTAATGCCTTTAATGATTGAGCTTCTCCAGCTCCCCCAAGTGGGATTGCTCACTAGAGTGTAAGCACTTTAAATTTGGGCCGTATTAAAATGAACAATAATATGTTGATTAAAACAGCACTTCCACTGTAGTTTGAGCAAAAAGCTTTCAGAGGACCTGCTGAGATGAAAATACAGTTTCTGGACTTGAATGCTATTAGACTTACCAGAAATTATCCTCACAGGACCTACAGTTTTGTGATATGAAAGGTAGGTGGGACACTGTTAAGAGACATCAGTAGGCTTCAGTCTATACCCATCAGCAGACACCTGCACGTTGACCATGGCCCTGCAACAGGCCCTGGTAAACCTTTCTCTACACTGAATCTAGTGGTCTGGGAAGGGACTTGTAGAAAGAGGAGGCACCTCTGACCTGCACAATGTCAGATAAGGTCTGCTCATGGAATGGTGGTGCCTTTTCTCCACTCTGCTTCTTCAGTACTTCTGAGCTTGTCTCTGGGTGAAACCAACGTGTGGGAGGCAAAGGTGCTGAGACAAGTATTCTCACATCTTGGACGTCAAACCTATAGCCTCTGTCACCAGAGCTGAGTTGAAGGGTACAGGACAGTAGGGATTTCCTTGGATTAGAAGTTGAGTTGGATTTGGACATGACAAAAGTGAGAGTGCATCGATCTGCATTCACATTGGCTAGAACCAGTAAAGCAGAATTGCCGTTGTCCTGTGAGGATAGGACCTGCAAGTCAACAAACCCAAAAACTTACCTGACAATGCCCCGATGGAGATTCCTTTGAGGGAGGTGGAACTGAGCTGGCATGCCCATCTCCAATGCAGCCGTACCCCAGACTAGGAGCAACACCAGCTTCTCAGGTGAGGACATTCCTCCATTTTTTCAAAGCAAGGCACCGCTGCTTCCTCCAGGATACGTTCATCCCAGGACACATGGCTGTGGCATTTGCAGGATACATTCCTCCCCAACAGTTTCTTCAGTTTGGCCTTGTGTTCGTGATTCTTCTGGAGCAGGTCTGCTGTCTTTTAAAGTACACCATGGGTAAGAGAGAAATATTATATTTTAACATGAAAAATACAGACACTTTAAAAACAATGGTTTTGAAGACACAGATTTCCTCATTTACTGAGCGTATCAAAAGTTCAGGCGTCTCAGTTCCAAAGCACTAGAGCTAAAGGTATTTTTCATGTGAAGTGATTGTTTCTATGACATCAAAATATTTAATTCTAATTTCCATTCTTTAAGCCTTTTATTTCAAAAGTCGGTTCTTTTGAAATGCCAGTTCAAGAAAAAAGCCAGGCATTTCATTGCAGATCACTTCTATCTTATCAGATTGCTTCTTTTGTAAAACCGAGTTTTGGGAGGTTGACAAGCATGTTTAAATTCAAATCGCTTCTCTTGGTTTGAGATTCCTTTGGTGAAGAAAAAAAAGAACCATATGGTTTTTATTTTAGACCTTCTATTTTGTGCATTTAATAATAATAATAAAAAAAAATCTCCAACCAAAAAGCATCATGAACCAGAAGGTGTTTTTATTCACAAATTGCAAGTCTAACAATGTGTGTGAGAAACAGTCAGCTGGAGAAATTTTTTCAAGCACTTGAGTGTGCCAAGAGAAGTGTACACTCAGTTATTCCTACCACAACTCAAAACTTTCTGAAATAGAGGCATTTAAAGAGCTCTCAATAAAATCACATTTTGATTCTACATATGAGGCGAAGACCAGCTTCCCTGAATTTAACAGACAGTTCTGATCTCTTTGTGCCTTAAGGACTGTATCTGATTCCGCCCAGCCCTTGTTGTGATTTTTGCATTGACGTTCTCAAAAAGGCCCTTTAAAGTTCCTTGAACTTTGGTTGCAATTACACCTGGAGTGCCAAGAAAAAAAAAATAAAATTGAAGGGGCTAGGGATGGAGCTGGAAATTTTTCACCTGGGACTCAAAACCCTGATCCGGAGGGCGTTTAGGATGATGCGCTGTGATGTGTTGTCAGGTAGTAATGCAGATTTCAGTCTGCAATTATCAAATATGCGAGGATTTGCCTGCTACCAAACTTGGATTCAGAGCATCAATGTTATATGGTCACGTAGAATCAGATTCTCCTTCCTTTAAAAACTTGGCACTAAGTACCTCGGAGTTCATTACACAATATAGTCTAAATATGTGGAAATACATATATATGTATTACATGTACTTAAATTTATATTTTTGAATAGCATGAAAATGTGATATTATACTAAAAATTTAAATGCATGTTCATTAATTTGTTTTGCAGGTGAATTTTGTGAAGTTTGGGCAACATCTTGTTAACACAGAAGAGGCTCGGATAACATACCTGAATGAGGCTGGAGATTTCATACTGTGACCTCTCCCACCTCGAAGTAAAACTGAATACCTGGACTCTCAGTCCTTCCCGGAATGCTTTTGACTTCAAAGAAGACATGTCGTTATTATAAATACCTCCTCCAAATGGGTGTCATCAGGGAAGCGGGAAAGTGAGGCTGTTTGGGTTTTTGATTGCGTAGGGAATTGGAGGGAAGGAGAAATGGAGACACGGAGGAAGGATCACAAGGTGAATCTCTGGATAAAATCCTGGGCGAGTCTGCAGTAAATTTGGGTGTGTCAAGCTGGGGTTTACTGCTGCTGATTTGAGCTTAATTGTTTTCATATTTTATCAGGTTTCTGAGTCTCACCTGGGCTACAAGTACTCCCAA
This sequence comes from Pedionomus torquatus, assembly GCA_013398155.1. Classification (NCBI taxonomy): domain Eukaryota; kingdom Metazoa; phylum Chordata; class Aves; order Charadriiformes; family Pedionomidae; genus Pedionomus; species Pedionomus torquatus. The sequence goes on from VZRU01004333.1 coordinate 59,904, forward strand.
AGGAGGGGTGAACATCAATGGTAAATGGAGATTATTTTTAGCTAAATTCTGGAGTCTTGATCTACCTTAGTTTTCACTTTCTCAGCATATTTTATTCAATTTTATTAGGTCATTTAGCAAATAATTTTAATTTTCTGCTTAGATCTGAATTTCTGAAAGTAATGTACTGTTGTACAGTTAATGAGTCTGCTAATAAGTTCCAAGAAAATGTGATTTGCAAATCATTCCAGGACATAACTGTCACTCAGACCCTATGCCAGTTAGCATAACCATTAGCAACTAAGAGGTCCTTGAAATTTAAATGAGATTTCCTAAGATCCCTTCTACTGGGGAGCTTGAAGATTCTGCCTCGTATGGAAAAAGCAGCCTCTGGCAGAAAGCAATAATTCATTAAAGACAAGGTGTATCTTTAGACATAAATGCCCACCTGGGCTCTGAGCAGCCCTTACAATGATGTTAAGACGTGATGTACTTGGGCAGCAGAGACTCGCTACCAGACACTGACGCAGCAACAGAATGCGTGGCTTTTTTATTGCAAACATGAGAAACTCATTAGCATTTGGATGAGGGGGGGGCTGTGTTTAAGGAATAATATTTTACCCAAAAGGTCTTACTTAATCTCGGTGGATTTACTGACTTGGTGGGCTTTGTTTTGCTGGAATAAAAGGCAGCATGTGAGGTTGTGGCCAATGCTTTCAGATGCTGCAGGGGCCAGAGGTCCTCTGAGAATTTCAGCTGGCTGTGCCTCCTGCTGAAGTCTGTCCCAAATGCTTCTCTCTACAAACCCTTATTCAAGAGAAAGTTCTTTCATCAGCATCTGGCTTTTTTTGATCTTTCCTCCTACCAGTTTTTGGTTCTTTTCAGTACCATTTCTGTCACTTGTTTTAGGAACACGTAGTGCTCCGAGGCTTGGTTTATGGTAACAAGCTCATGAGGATTTGGCAGTAACATTGCAGAGGTGTCTTCCCGCAGGTGAACTTTTGGCCAGGCTAACCAGCACTTCAGAGGTGATGCGAAAGCTTCGGACTCAGGAGGACACTGCTATGGCTTGAAGGTATAGAATCAAAGAGCATGTTGTACTAAGCCACCTTAAGGACCTAGCAGGTTTTTAAGGCTTAATCTCTCCTCATTTAATCTTGATTTATCTGATTCACAAAAATCCCACCCACGTGGTTTCTACCAGATAGTTGGGTGGTCCATCAGGGCCCTCTATGGCCAGAGCCTGCTCATGGTGTTACGTCCTTGAGCCATCACCTCTCATCCCTGACAGCCCTCCACGACACTCAAAAAAGCATTCTTTGCAGGCTGTGAACCCCAAAGCTCCACACCTCCACTTGGATCTGTATCAACACACAGACCTGTGAACGGCTGCATCCATGTGGTCTATGAGGATGGCAGTCCAAAGCTGGCAATCAGGAATTTGACAAAAGCATGAATTTGAAACCTCTAGTTTGGGAAAGCGGCAAAGGAAAATGCTCACAGCTGGAGGATAGGCCTCAGCGATGAGTATCTTCTAATTTTCACACTGACTCTGTTCTGCTTTTGGCTGAGCGAGTGAATATGAAACACGGGACTAAAAAAAGCAAAGATCTAGCAACCGATAGGAGTCATCTAGGAGAGATTAAGACAGCCAGGCAAATGAACAAATCAGGTCACCCGTTACGGTAAAAGGGGAGCTAAATTTTGTCAAGATCAAGGAACTGCCTCAGGAAACGATGTTATGAATTAATGGCACAGTAAAACTGAGTATTATGCATTAGGATTCCTTTAGTGTTCCATGAAGGGCTGTTTTCTCAGCCACCTCTGGGGGGATTCTTCTGCCACCACTTGTCCATGTCCCATCAGTTGGAGCAGCACTTGCCAATTGCCTCCTGCCTCCTTCCAGCAGCAGTGGTCAGCTGGGTTCCTCCCATCCCACCTGCTAAGGACTTGTGTACTCATTTATTTTCCTGTTTTCTTTTATTTTAAAGCAACATAAAGGGCAGTTGGGACTGGTGAAAGGATGTCCTCAGAGACAATATCATTCGAAAAAAAATTGCCAACTGATTATGATGACAATTATTAATAGTTGCATAAAGCAGCAGCTGGGACCCAACTGATTGAAGACGACTGGAAGCTCCAGTCCCTAGAACATTTTCCAAGGTCTGTTTTCACCTTTTTCTGAGGTTGCCTGAGTAGCTGCCACAGGGAAGTGTCAGGTTTGCACAGTTGGGTCTTGCTAACCCATTTCATGTCTCGCCAAGACCCTGCTGGGCAGTTACAGCCCTCTCAGAGCTGCAATTAAACTGCTGGATCTCAAAGGACACTACAGCTCAGACTTGTCAAAGCGCAATAAATACCAGGGCTCCTTATTTAACATGGAGACCCCTATGGACAAATACCTGTTCTCTGTAGCAAGCCTGGGAGAGGCTGGGTGTGTAAATCATTCCTAGCTCAGGCCTTCATATGTGGCTAAAGTTTCCTTGGCCATCTGGGCTGTTGGTGGATGATCATTTGCCATCTTTTACCTCTTCATAAGAAAAGCCAGGGAAATATAAGTCATATTTCCATGCAAAAGACCGGGTACAGATTTTTTGGTATTTGCCCTTAATTGCTTTCTCAGTTTTTGTTAGACAAGAAAGGATATTAACGACATTGCGCAATGGCCAATTAGTTTTAAAGGTCTTTAGTTCCATTACTTATCTGGAATAATTTGTAATCTTCCTTTGACAAAGGCAGCTGAGGAACCTTTTTTTGATAATAACACTAAATCAGGCTGCTAGAGCACACACCGATTAACATATACAAGAGATGTTACACCAAACAGAAATTCAATTTAACAGATCTCATGGCTCCAACCGTATTCCAATTATATTCATATCCTTCTGCAGACTTCTTTGTTTTACCCCTCCTCCTCATCTTCAAAAGTTTCAGCATGAATTTATCATATTTCTTCTTGTTCATAGGCAGCCTGCTCACCATTTTTTCCCCATAATACTTTTAGACCTCTTATTTCTTTTTAACCGAGGTGAAGGGGACTGTGTCACCAGGAAAGGGGGAGAAAGCATGTGCATACTCAGGCCCTTGCCTGCATGTTAGGGATATGAGATAAGTGCATTGACTTTGCTGTTGGTCTTTTAGGGTCATTTAGGGTCTGGAAGCTGCAGGAGTTGAGCAAGAATAGTTCGGTAAAAGGCATACCCTTCTGTATCTGTCTCAACTGGAGCTCAACTACCTGGGGAGAGGTGGCACCCCCTGAAGCTCAGAAGAGGGCAATGGGAAAGCTGGTGGGCTTTTCTGCCACTTGAGCAGAACAGAAGACATGTACATGCAGACCCCATCGCACTTAGGCAGGGCACCAATTCTGTGCTCAAGCCCTTCCCCATGCTCTGACCCATCAGATCTTGAGTGCCATCTGCCAGGACTCTTTCTCTGTTTTAAACCATTAGAAAGGCAGATGGATGTCTGTAGAAAGGGACTTTCGAAAGAAGTACGACATCAGTGCCCTTGTTATAATGCAAATAGAAATCATTTTTTTCCGCTTTAACCACTGCAAAAGATCTGAGAGAAAAAAAAAGCAAGCACGGGTTAAAGACTCTATAAATAGACCCAGCCATATCTCCTAATAGCAAGTAAAATCCTCATCAACGAGCAGTTACTGCTTTAAAAAGTAGAGGTTGAAATCAGTTCATAAGGAGCTGAGCCACTTAAGTGCATCTGCAGACAAAGAACATTCTTATTATAGGTCCTGCCTGTCTGTGCTCTCTCTGAGCCTTTTCTAGGCCTATCAAGGTAAATCTTTTTTTTAATTTTTTTTTCAACTGAGGATACTGTTTTAAGCAGAGGTTTTTTCCTCTGTATGGTGAGCAGATGACATCAGTTTTTATATAGTGTGGGAGACATCTAAGCATCGTCCTAGCCCCAGGTACAAGGGCATCATGAAACAGAGAATGAATCCACTCAGTTGCCAAAAGAGCCATAGGGACCTAATGTTCTCTTTTCCCTCTCACTCCCTTAAACCTGTGCTGGAGAGAGAGCAGTGATGTGACAGTGTTTCTATATTTCTATTTCCTTTCCTTCTGTTTGGTTTTGTTGTTGTTGTTGTTTTTTGGGGTTTTTATATATTTGTTCATAATCTGGGAAGATTTCATAACAGCCCTTGTGAGTGTCAGAGATCAGAATGTGATGGCACGGAGACTGAAATCAGCTGTCACATCTCAAACACCTCTCCAGTGCTGAAAGTGTCAAAAAAGTTTGTCAAAACCTGGGCAGCAGCAAGATTGCAAAGAATTCCTCTGGGGCTGGATCCTGATACCTGCCTTCCTCCTAAAGTTGCCTCTTTCTTTAAGTAGAACAAGCCACGGAATCTGCTGCTTTCAGAAAAATCAAACAGGCAGGAAAATGTGGAGCCAAGACAACTCTGTTACGTGGCAGCCTCTGCCGCTCGTTGGTGATTGTACAGCCATAAAAATACAAACCAATTTAAACATGCCCGTGTGCCAGGGAGCTGGCAGAGCTCTGCTCGCTTCAGGAAAACAAGGATTTGGTCTGACTTTGTGTGGAAAAGGGTTTGGTGTTTTTGGTTTTCTTTGTCTGCAACAGTTGCTCACCTGTAGGAGGATGTTTCTGCCCATTTGCCATCCTTCCTTAGGCTTCTCTGGCCAAACAGTAGAATTTCTATGGCAGAGACAACCTCTGCTGACTCGTCTGCCCCACGCAGTGATGGGGACCAGATGCCTGTTTTGTGTCCCACACCTTGCAGGCTGCAGAGAGCATCTCAAGATGTTTATGGGCACATGGGTCCAGGCCCGTGTGTGTCCAACTTTAGCTGCTGCTGGAAAGTGTCATCAGACAATCAGGCTCAAGGCACCTTGTCCCATACTGCCTGGCTGCAAGTGTCACCCCATCAACAAGGCATCAGTTTTGCAGCAAATGTATATGCTACCCCATATCTTGTGCAGGCTTTTTGATAACAGGCTGGCAGGTTAAACAAAGATAGAAAGACTCCAAGAAAGTGCTCACAGAATGACTGATTCATAAAATTAACCCTCAATAAGATACTACAGAGTATGGTGTTGCATTATCATCAGTACAAGAAAAGTTTTGGTCAACAGTCACACTTCACAGACAACAGAAACTCCAAACACGACTGTAGGAACCAGGTTTCATCAGTGCCACACCTCATAAAACTGCTTATTATATACTGTCCTCGCAGGATTTATTGTCACCTGGTCCACGTACAATGTAGAGTGTTGACCTGGGAGTCATGAATCCAGAGCTTCCATGTCTACCTCTTCCACAGCAACAAGGCGGACTGATTTCCATCCAAGTGATTTAAACGAGCCACCAGGGAATGGTGATTTAAATCATCGATGTTTGCTTTGTACATTGGCAGGAGAGGCAGATTTAATGATGTATGGTACTACTGCTGCAGCTGAAACCTGAATTCCTGGAATATTCCCCCTAGATAATATCTAAAGTTCACGTATTTGCCTCTGGCTGGTGAGTTGCACACAAGGGAGCCAATTCTTGGCACGGCCGGGCAGTTTGGAGCTGCTGCGCTTGTATTGGCAGCCTGAAATAGGCAGCCCGGAGTGAAGGTGCCAAACGAGGCAGCATTAAGTACCTCTTGGCTTCTGCTGAGCAGAAGACTAAAAGTGAGAGTGCTCCAAAGGGTTGGAAAGGGCAGGAAGGGATTTGGTGGGATTGCTGGAGCAGGCAGGAGTGTGTCTGAGCCGTGGTCCTCGGTGCTGAGCAGTGACCACCCTGCAGCAGGAATGGGGGCAGGAATCAGTCGATTTGCCCATGCAGGCAGGACAGGAGCAACGAGTCACATGCACCCTAGGAATTTGGAATTTCTAGCATGACGATGAAGGCTTTCCGAGAAAAATCCTAAGTCTGGATGGATGGAAAATTTACAGCATAGATATACCATTAATTCAAAAAAATACTTTATTTTTTTTCAGGAAAAACTTGACTATTTTGACATATAAATAGTTGATATTCAAGACAACCTTTCTGTTTTCTGCTAGCTAGAAGAGTGCCTTATACTTAGACAAAGTGATTTAATCAAATATGTTGTTTAACTATACATTAATCAATTCTTCATTCATATTTTGTAACCTTAGAAAAGGTGAATGATTGGCATTTTTACCAGTGGAGAATCAGCTTGGCACAGGGGAAGTCATGGGAAGCGGGACTTAAGGATTTTAAAGAGCAGTATTTTACTTATGTGTCTTGTTCGTTAAATAAGAGGGCATCAAAGTGTTCAGGGTAAAAGGTGATGAATGATGGCAGTACTTCTGGTCATCTTATGGTTTGGTTTTAGAAGCAGTATATCCTTTTATCCCACCTTTAATTTATACTTGAACCGAACTGAACAGATCCTGATGATCTGAGATGGCTTGTTACAGTACTGCAGTAGTTGAATAAACTCATATAAAGGAAAATAGTCCTTTAGTTCCTGCAGAAATGACATTGAGTTGATGCACTTTTGTGAATATCAGTTCTTGGTGAGACAGGTTAGTTGGTTTGGCCCCCACCTATCTGCAGTGACAAGCACCTGACACCCAGATAGAGCAGTTTTAGTTTAAGGTGTGTACAAGATTATAAGTTTACACAGTCAACATTTAATCCTGGAATCTAAATAGACCTTTTTTTTTTGGTTTATAAAACAAAAAGTATTTAATCTTTGAAAATCTGAGTGTACTTTCAAAAAGTTATATTTTGACTTTTACTTTTTTCCACCCTTGTGTGCATTTGCAGGCAACTCTTCCCCTTTCACATTTTCCTTTCTCCACCCACAAAGTGGAGAAGACGCTTACAATATGTGTAGAACCCAGCAGGATTCCCCAGTTCTAAGCCTGCAATTAATACTAACTACTATTACTTCTTTCTCACAAATGGCATATTTCGCACTTTGCATTACCAAAACAGCGCCATACACATCTCACCGTCTCCTTTCCTTTGTGTGCAGCATCCTCTACCCCTCCAGATCATGCAGAGATGATTAACACCACCTGACACAATAGCAGCTCCCTGACATGACCTCCTGAGGTATTTTGTCGACACAAAGAGCTTCAGAAAACCTGTTAGTGAGGAGCAGTACAAACATGTACCTCTCCTGTGGGTCACCTCACCCGTGCGGGTTGATGTGGCCTCGGAGGGTGCTTGGTGCCACGCGTTTCAAGGCCAAGCACTCGATGACCCAGAGTGCTCTTTTTTTTTCTCTGTCTCCTGGCTCAATCCCTGTAGCCATGGCAATAGTGTGTCCTGCAAAAGGGCATAGTGCATTCCACTTCTCACACACCGGGGAATCTGAGAAGTCCTCACCGCAGTTGCATTAATGCAGAGCATGGGGCAACCAGCATCACTGGTACTCCTGTGCTCTTTCAGTCTTGGCTGCCTGCCCTCCTCAAGCTCTCCATCCAAGGGAGGGGAAAACAGACAGATATTCACGAATTCATCATGAGTTACAAAGCCAGGAAGCTTGACTGGCTGTTTTATCATTGCTGTGATAATGTGGCGAGTAGAGAAGATACCATCAGAAGATGCTTTCATCTCTGGAGATATGTGTCTTAGACATGACAAAGATTTGCATTCAAGGCTTTTCTGAAAGTCCTAATCTCTCTGGTTTGTATGTATATATTGAGACTTTTTAATACCCCGCTCCCTCTCTCCAAGCACAGGTCTCTACTTGTGGAGGAGCTTCAAAGAGCTTCTGCCGCCCTGTGCTTCTGAAGAGGCTGTGCACCCGGGCACCTTTACAAATTATCTGTTAGGAGAAAACAGCTATCCAAGGATATCTATTTCAAACACCATGACCAAAGAGAACGGTAACACTTTGGCCTTCGTGTCTCTTTTCATGTGTGGATCACAAAGTGCTTTGGCATCACTAATTTGAAGCAGAAATCTCACTAATTAACATTAATGTCTGGGGTGGAAGGGTGCGTTTTGCAAGTCAGCAATGATATGAGCCGTCCTGATTTACCACCAGATGAGGGATAAGGCATAGCAGGGTAGTCTTTGTTCATTTTCTTTAAAAAGCTCACCTCACTTTGATTGCACAGAGGGATCAACAGCAGACCTTGACATTGTAGGAGCCCCCATGTGAATGGAAAGCCCAAGCACCCTCTTGAAATATCTGTGCCTTATTCCTTTCTCTCCCTAAAGTTACCCAGATGTGCAGGGGACTGCTATCTAGGTGGAGATTTGATTTTTTTTTCCCCCTCTGTCATCTGAAGTAATTGGCAAATGAACTCAGAGAAGTTGGATGCCAAACAGAGCCTAATTCAGAACCACAGGAAGTTTGGTGTATGTATGTTGGAAAATAGAATTTTACAAACACCATTGAATAGGAAACAGATCTGGGAAGGAAAAAGGCAGGACAGATTCACAGGTGAGGGACCAGTGATTATTTGTGGTGGCTGGTGCCTTTTGGGCTGCACAGAAGTTACCCACAGCAGTAACTGCTCCACTTGCTGACAGGGGTGCAAAGCAAGACCCACTGCACAGCCTGTCCTGGCACAGAGCTCCTTTTGCCACTGGTATAGGATGCAGGATGAGATGGGGGACAGTAAGTTACTTCTTCATCTGGAAAAACTTTTCTTCTCTGTCTTGCATTTCAATTCATTTGCCATATCCTTTGTTGTCAGCATCCAAAACCACATGTTATCTAAACAAACCCAAGGAGAGCTGGGAGAAAAGAAGTATCAGGAAGGCTGGAGATCTTGATGGTGTTCCACAAGATCGTCTCCCCAAAGGCTGTCACTTGGGAAACCGAAGTGTGAGTTTAAATGCAGTTGTGTCACGATTCAGCTGGTAGAACTGCTGGCTGTGCTACGCCTGATCCAAATCCTTTGCCTCAATTGCTAGACCCAACAAGCAAAGCCTAATAAGTCCCCAAAATACTGTTGTATAATAATGCTCTGCAGCACTTAGCAATAGAAAAGCATGGGTAATGAGGGACTTAATTTGGAACGTATCATTTGTCAAACAATTTGGAGGCACATCTCAAAACAGTGCATAAAGAATGGAGTTTGCTGCACCAGCTGAAGTCACCCCAAATGTTCTTTCTTTATTGCAAATCCCATTTTAAATCTAAGCCTTCAGTAAAGAACATGGAACCAATAAATGACATGAAAGAATAAATGTTCGCAACACATATTTGGGGTTTGGTTCTAACAAAATATTAGAAAGCTGAATTAGTTGTGCTTGTATCAAACCCAAATATATTTTATGAAACAATGAGAACTCTTAAATGGCTAACTGCTGCCCAGAATGTATTTTCCATGAAATAAAGTAGAAAACAGCATATCCCTCTTAAATTGGTCAGGAGAACTGGCTGCCAAGTGACAATACTGTGCCCCATATCTATTCATCATCTGTGAATTCCCCATCAATTCGCTCATTTTAAAAATCAAAACTTAATTTTTTTCCCTCTCCCACCTCTCTCTGCTTCCCCTCCTCTGCCAGATCTGAAGTTTAAATCCAACAGCTGAAAACCGAGCTATGCTATTCCTCCTGCTGCAGAAATGGGTTTTCCTGCTGTGTGAATGATGATGGAGCCTGCTTTCTTCCCCTGTGGCTCTGCTGGCTTTGTGGTGCAGCTGAGGTTTGTTCATGCCAACAGGCTATGGATGGGCAGCAACTGGGAGGAATTCCCTCAAGTGACCCATCTTTCCCCAAATGAACGGTAGAGAGGGTACGAGGGAAAGGGGAGAATGAAGTTTGCCCTTTTGGGGCAACCTTTCCAACCTAAAAGGCTTCTTTCACTTGATAGATGCTGGCTTATCTAGGAAGCAACCAGCTCCTGAAAAGGAAGAGAATTAAGGTATATGGATCAGGACTCTAGTGATCCAACATCACTGCACTTCTTCTATTTTGTTCTTAAAAACACATTATATTTTCTGAGTAAAGAGTATTCATGGTGCGACATAGCAAGCTTCATCCCCTGGCCACGGGCAGGGAGCCAGCAGGACCTCTCCAGGGCAGGAATTAAACCTGAGGAGCGTGGCACTAACCGATCAAAGTCTTTTTTGCCTATCTACCTACCTCATAAGGCAAAAAACCACAGCATCACTCAGGGGAATTAATGGCAGCTAAATTTATGACAAGAAATGCTGCTTCACGCGGAATATAATCAGCTGATGTTCCCGATGCACATTCTGCCCAGAGGTCAAGAAGCAACATCAGTGATGAATTTTAGGTTTTTTTTTGGCACTGTATGTTACATCTGTAGGTACAAGAACTCATCAGAGTACCCAACGCTCAGGCTATAAAGATATAAAAAAGGAATAAAATTCACAGAAGGAATTTATCCTGCTCTTCCATCTCCAATTTTTACAGCCCTTTATTTGTAGCATCGCGTACCTGTTATTATAGTAGCAGAGCTGAGTATTTTTACCCTGAGCAGATATTGGCCACTCTCAAAGAGATATCAATCCACCACAGCAAAGCCAGGGCTCTTGCATTTGAGAAAAGACAGCTGCTAGCAAACCATCAGAGTAGTTCACGCTTGGCTTAGGGGTCTTGAATTGTAAATAACACTGATGTTTAAATTCTGAGCAGAATTTATGATTGAGCCGTGAATAAATATGGTCTTTCACAATTACAAGCTACTGGTGGGCTGATCTCTTGCAATTCCAGAGGGTGGGAAAAAAACTCCTTAGATTTGTTTGTGAGAGCTGGAGCAGAAAAGCAGGGCTGCTTTGCACAGGTTTTCCCTGAGTAGCTTGACACAACTCTGAGCTTCACCCAGAGCCTCCCGGGTTTGTTTGACACAACCTCCACTTGAAACAAGCAGGTAACTATCTGTGTCTCCCTACACGGCTTGCATGAAACTTGATTTTATGAGGCTTTACAAACTGCTATATGAAGTTGATGTAACTGTAAGCATTTTTGACAAACTCCAAGAATAGACGTTTTTTTGCTTTGTTTTTTTTTTTTTTTTTTCCTTGGGAATGCTCCCTCNCAAACCAGAAACCTCTCTAAACTTTCTTTGCTGTAGGCACAAGGTGGAAACTTCACAGGGAAAGGCTGCCTTGTGCCATTTCTGGCTCTTAACAAGCTTCATGGGAGCCATCAGCAGACCCTTTTTTTTTTTTTCTCACAGGTGTTGGGATACTTCCCCTCCTGCCTCTGCTAGGGCTATTTTAATTTTAGGTATAAACCAGAGTTTCTCTTCTGGATGGAAGGTTCATTCAGTTGTTCTTTAATCTTCACTCTGTCTACACAGCTTTTTGGCAGATGGCAAGAGAAAGATGTCATCTGGAGGCAGCACGATGGGAGAAGACGTGAAGGTGGGTGCAGGGGTGTCGCTCGCCTGCCTGAACCAGGACCAAGTCGAGCGAAAGCAGATGAAGGAAAAAGGAAATGCTCTCTCAGGCAATTTTCTTGGGGGAATAAAATTACACAAGGAATGATTGACAAATTAGAAGCACTTTGCACCTAATTTTAATGTGTTCAGATCTTAGGGAGGAGAAATACGTTAAGTTTCAAATTACCCACTTTACAAGTTGCTGCCTTCTCTAAAATCAAAATCAACGTAGACATTTGGTATTGAATCTTAAAGAAACAAATTGCTTTCTATGGTCACTGCATTCTTAAAACAGCTTTCTTTGAAAGGCCACCTGTGCAAGTTAATTTAAGCAGGGAGCTGGTCCATGACAGTTGAGCACTTCTTATCAAAGCCAGTTACTTCTCTGGGTACAAATCCCACCACCAGGTAAACTTGAGCTAAACGTGCCTTTGGGTCCTGACTCAAAGCCATTTGATCTCAACAAGAGCCTTTCAGTCGACTTAATAGCTCCTGAAGTAGATATCAGGTGACACCAGCAATCAATAGTGCGCCAGTAAATCGGCTTGATTTACTAGCCTCAGTGACCCACATTCCAAGAACAGAAGGAGCAACATCCCAGAGTTCTCTTTACCCCTACTCACCTGGACAGCAGCTATTCCTGCGTTGGAACTAGCCCCATCCTACAGCTGGACATATGTCTCTGCCCTCGGGGAACCTCCTGGAGGAGATCTGCTGTCTCTGGAGGCGATGTCCTTATTCTGTATGTCTGCCTATAAACATGTCTTGTTCCCAACGTCAGAGCTTGTGAGGGAAGACCAGAAGGCAGCCTTTAAAGTGCTCTTCAGGTTGCTCCTCAGTTGGGCTTTGACACTCTTTCCCATGACCTCGGTCCTTGCAGGCCCACTGGCGATATGATGTGTCCATTTTATTTAATGATAACTTGAAATAGCCAGTGCAACATTCCAATTTGGTGATGAGACTTATTGAAGCTTATGAGCTGCCTCAGCTTGAAACACAATTAAATTTCGGGAAACAGAAAATATTCCAGTGAGGCTGGTGGCTGCATAACACTATTTGAGGCTTAATGCATAATAAAAATCTGCCATTTAAGGTTTAATATAATATGCAACAGTCCTAAATGGCCAGTAAGAACATTATGCAAATTTTTAAGGAAGTTATTGCCTCGTGCAAATGAGAATTTATCAATGGCTTGTAAACAAAGGGCTTTCCTCTTGGTTATGAGCCAAAGAAAATGCAGAAACGAACAGGCATAAATAGATTATAGAAACAGGAGGTCAACAAAAAGCTTCACAGTATGAATCCTTGTGGGCCTTCCTGTCAGCCTGGGCAGGAAAGTAAAGACCTATTTTTTCTGTGTGCCAAAAGACCACATTTAGTTTCCTTCTCCCCTAAAAATCCATTTTCTTAACATGAGATGTTTTATAAACACACCTGCACATTACTTTTTATTCTTCTCTTCCTTCCCACTTGTAGCACTTGTTAAACATTTTTGGACCTTTATTTGTGAGTAGAAGAGTAAAGCACCAACATTTATTGCAGTATGCTTCTTGTGTTAGCATATGAATCTGAATTATAAAGCTTAGTATTGCGAGATTCTTGAAGTGTCCAGTCTTGTTGTGTCCAGGTGTCCTCCGGGGATATCTGCTAGCCACGATCCTCAGCTTTAGGACAGAGGGGAAGCGACTAATTCTGCTCAGGGGCCAGCATATACGAGCTTGCCTCCACCACTGCAACACACAGTCATTCCCAGGGCTTTTGGGTTTTTTGGAGGGGACAATGTGGGCAGAGCTGGGCCCCAGGAGAAAACCCCATCGTATCCAAGCGCCTCACATTATAATGAGTTTTGAAAAATCTTTCAGCTATTATGGACCTAATTTTATAGTCATGCCATCAATTCTGCATGAGGAGATATTTTATTTTAAATGTGCTATGAAGACACGACACGGAGGCATTTGCATTGTTAATTTCTCAGATGTCAAACAAACACCATTATTGCAAAATGAATGCAGCTACCCAGCTGAGAAACAGATCCATTCACTGCAAATAGGGGAAACTTAAAAAATGAATGAGTCCTACAGTTGCAAGTATCATCAGAAATTAATAATGCTCTAGGAATTTTTCACATGAAAGATGGTGAAGGCATTGTGATTTTTTGTTTCCACTTGTTGATCCTCATCCCTCTCTGAGATACAAGGGATCAACACTGGCTTCTATATCAAAAGTCCTGGATAAAAAGCACTGGATCTGTCGCCAGTCTGCAGAACTGATCTTTCTGATGACGTGATGGGACCTTCAAGTCATGACAGTTGAGGCAGCTTTGTGTTTCCCTGACCAGCGGGACTCCTGAGCCAGGCACTTGTCTCCTGTCGTTACCTCATCTGTGCCAGATCCTTCTCAATTTGCAGGTATCGTCTGTGAAATGCCTATACCCCTTCTTTCAGCATGATTCTTCCTTTTTATTTCCTCTCACACCACACCCTTCCTTTGGCAGGTACTGCCTACACTGCTGTTTCTTCCCCTCCTTATCCCATGCCTCCTTTCTTGTTCCCTAGTCTAGCCCATGGCCATGATGTTCTTTATGTCTTTGGGTTTATAATAACAGCTTCTGCTCCCGGAAAATTAGGTGAGATGAACTTGTTATGTGGCATATTAAACACAAACAGCTCAAAAAAAACCCATTTTGAAGTATTTGTCTGTCTCTCTATATTCATCTGCTAGATGAATCACTTGAGTTATGAAAGTATGGAAGAGAAAAATCTAATGGAAATGATAATATGATTACTGCCCATAATTCTCACAAATCAAGCGTATCAATTATGCACAAGTAGGTTGTCTGAATGTCTGTGGGGTTTATTATTTTATTATTTAAAGCTGATTAAACAACTTATCGTAGGCCCTTATGTAGCTTTCCATGCAGTGGATACTTGAAGTGAAAAGCAACAGCGAGATATCTATTTCATGACTATGCAGCATTCAAGCCTCACACCGCTGAAGGCTGTGTGTCCTTCCCTGTATCATGTTGTTTCAAATATTGAGAAAATATGAGAGATGTCATTATTTACAAGTGTACTCAGTGAGGAGCTAATAAACCGGTCCCCATATCAAGCTGGTTTTTACTTATTTATTTGGCCTTTGTTTAAAAGCCTTTCCTGTATGTGTTGAGCAGACACAGCTAAGGAATTAGCATCATTTATATACATTAAATGGTAATATAAAAGCATGTGGCTGAAATATCATAGAATCATAGAATGGTTAGAGTTGGAAGGGACTTTAAAGATCATTGAGTTCCAACCCCCCTGCCATGGGCAGGGACACCTCCCACCACACCAGGTTGCTCCAAGCCCCATCCAGCCTGGCCTTGAACCCCTCCAGGGATGGTGCAGCCACAGCTTCTCTGGGCAACCTGTTCCAGTGCCTCACCACCCTCACAGCAAAGAATTTTTTCATAATATCCAATCTAAATCTCCCCTCTTCCAGTTTAAAACCATTACCCTTTGTCCTGCCACTCCACTCCCTGACCAAGAGTGCCTCTCCAGTTCTCCTGTAGGTTCCCTTCAGATCCTGGAAGGCTGCTCCAAGGTCTCCCCAGAGCCTTCTCTTTTCCAGGCTGAACAGCCCCAGCTCCTCATAGCAGAGGTGCTCCATCCCTATATAGGATGACCTTACAGAATTAGTGACAAGATTCAGATTTAATGAGTTTTATCAGGAAATCATATTAAAGTCAACGAATGCTATTTTAAAAATGTTCCTGTATGAAGACATATTGGTTTATATTTCAGAGCAATCCTTGCCTTTCCCTGGATAGGATTTTATCTTGCTGAGAAGGTGGCAGTCTCGATATTTGAGATTAAGTAAAAAGAATGTGACCCTAACAATGAATAATATCCTTATTAAAGGCATAATTCATATCAGCTAGACTACAAACACGGGTCCGGCTGTGTGATTCAGTAAACATATTTAGCCATTGAGTAATGAGGTATATAACCTGATGCAATACGCTATTTACCCACTTGATTTTCAGAACTACTTGTTGGTGAAGAAACAGAGCCTGAGAGCAGTGGATCTGGTCATGCACACCCAGGACAGTATATTTGCTTAGTGCCCATCTCCTGTTGATTTAAGTAGGGTCAGGATGAGAGCTATTGAGACTGTTACAACTTTGTTATTTTAGATGCATTTCAAAAATAACACCTTTTTTTTTCATTTGGACACTTGGACTTTGGACATTTTCAGTTTGGCACAGTAAAATCACCGCTCCCATGCAAACCCCGGAGATGGTTGTGCAGGAGCTATGGCAGTTTGGGAGTGGGTCTCTTTTTGTCTCCTGTCTGTTTGGAGACCCCATTAAGTTCTTGCTGCCAGAAGGTTCATTTCATTTGTTTGATAGATGTAAGTACACCTAGGACAGGAAAAGCTGAGGGCGAGTAGTCGGTAGGAGACAGAGCCGTTTCAGCTTGTATTTCAGTGGCAGCAATGTACTGATATTGTTATAATCCAGAGGATTTTTAAATTATTTTAAAAGTGCTTGAAAGACTAATGGTAGCCCGGAAAAATCAATAGTAACTCATCACAGGCAAAATCTTCTGGAATACAAAATGCCACTGAGGGGGAAAAAGCAAAATTATGGCAGCGTGCAGCAGGGCTAATGAACCTGTGATTAAAATTAAGGACTGGCTGTGTCACGTGGCACCTAGATCCTGAAAACAATTTGGACAATATTAATAACACAATTTAAAAACATCATTTAGGACCCATGGCCCTTAATCTTTCGCTGCCTCGATTTCCCCTGTTGAAAATTATGAGGTTTCCTTCCTCTCCTGTGGAATCTCTTTGCCTTCCTCTGAGTGTATCCTGGTGAAAGGCAGAGAGGTTTTGCTATCTGAATAAACAGTACCCAGGGGACTCCTGACCTTGCCAAGCTCCTAAATCCACTGCTCTTAACAATAATTAGTGAATAAGTTTGGGCTGAAATATGCTTGAGAGGCTAAAATCAGGTAAAGTAAGTAACAGATTTCCAGGAGGGAACTTTGTCTGATAAGTTCCTTAAATCTCATCAGGATAAGCATGCTGTAGAGTATAGCTTTGAACTGGTGGGAGATGAAGTCATCTTACAAGTCTTTTTGAGGAGCAGTCATTAGGTGTTCAGGGTGCTAGTAAGTTGGGGAGATGATATCTTTTTCACAAAGTCAACTGAAAAGAAATAGGTGTTTAAAACCACTGGATACAGTCGTAATTTCTATGGATGCAACATGAAGACAGAGACGAGGTTGTGGAGCATTCCTGGCACCGTTCCTTTGCAAGGTCTTATGTGGAAGGAGAGAATGAAACTGCGTATGTTGGAAGCTATTCTAATAATACCTATCAAAAGAAAAAGCCTCACAGAGGCAGCTGCCAGGGCTGAATCAGAATGTGTCAACGTCCTACGGCATGCGATCTACATCAGATCTAAAAGATTTGGCAAGAAATTTGGATCAGAGCAATTACCTAGGTGGCTATTTGTTAAGGGTTGTCTCAAACACAGCACTCAGAGAAATTGAACTGTCAGAAGCTAATACAGGAATAATAAGAGGACATTTCATTGGACACCAGAGATGACTAGCAGGTAAGTCTGAATGGGGAAAGAAAATTGAATATGTATTTGGCTTTAGTTTTTGTTAAAGGACTATAAGATGAATAATGAATATTCTAAGGAGAGAAGACTGGGCCTTCAATTTCTTTCAATAATGTTAGTCTTGTATATACTGGTTTGAATAAAATACATTTCATAAAACACCTACACACAGCTCTGCAATGCATTATGGATGGCCCCTCTTGAGAAATCTTACATTGCTTTCAATTTTGACACAGTGATATAATAATAATAAAAAATTCAGGCATAATATGCAGACTACATCTTTTTTCCCCCCTTTATTATTTTGTGCCACGCTGGGTGAGCACAGATGTGCTTTCCTGATGCTTCCTTAGGCAGCTCACGCGGCACTGTGGTACTCACAGGAGAGGGTCTCTGATGCACTAGAAGGTCGTGTCCTGCCTTGGGTGGGCTGAGTGAGGAGGACGGAACAGAATTTTTCACCAAAGGCTCCCAAAGGAACAGAGTTTCTGCACAGAAAGAGGCTGCCACGAAAACACAGAAGATGCAGGCTGTGCTTCATTAGAAGTCAACTCCTCTTCCCAAGGTGTGTCCATTGGGAGAGATGGAGAAAACAGGTAGAAGCTGCAAGAAGGTAGCAGGGAGAAAGCCATTGCAGAGCTAAACACAGCGTTTGGAGTTTTCCCATGCTGTTCTAAAGGATCCAGTAATTGATAGTGCAAGAAGGTCTGGAAATAACACGAGGCAAGAAAATTCCTGCTTGTTTTCTCGCATGAGGAAAGGCTGGCATGAAACTCTGTGGTGTCTCTACCCTATAACCTGGCCTACCGACCACTTCTAGCCTCCCAACTTTTCAGAGAGACACAGACTGCGGGAAGAAACCAGGTGTCTGGCCAGATGGCGTGGTTGAAGCTCATGGTGAGGTGGGAGACAATAGGGAAAGAATGGATATTTAGATGAAATATAGGGATGGAATGCTCTCTTGTGATGGTGTTGAGACACAGGAACAGGCTACCCAGAGAGGCTGTAGATGCCCCATCCCTGGAGGGGTTCAAGGCCAGGCTGGATGGGGCTTTGAGCAACCTGGGGTTGTAGGAGGTGTCCCTGTCCAGGGTGGGGAGGAGGACTGGTCTTTAAGGTCCCTTCTAACCCAAACCATTCTATGATTCTGTCCTCGCAACAGTGAGGCGCTGGGAGCTGAGAAGCCTAGGCAGCCAGTGAAGAGATGTGACTGGAGATTTGGGGTCAGTTGTGACCAGCTAAAAAGCCCAGAGGTCCTGGGCTGATGGCAATGTGTTCTGGGAAGGTCATATCATGAGTTCTGCATTAGCGTCCTGATTTGATTGGCACAGGACCAATTTTTCACCTAATACTTGGGAAACTTGAACTTTTAGAAGATTCTAGTGTCTGATTTGGTGACGATATTTACTTTACAGCTAGTTATGGTAGGCAGATTTCAAGGTCTCAGTGTTTTCAAGCCTAACCAGGGTACAGGGATGCGGAGGAGCAAGGCCTAGGCACCTTGAGCCAGGCTGCCAACAGGATTATTTCGTACCATGAACATTCCACATAAGTTAGAAAGTTTGCCATGTAGCTCCCTCTCCCTTGGTGGCAACATTCCAGAGAAATTCTTGCCCCAAGGCTGAACGCCTGAGCCTCTCGCTTCCTCCCGGAGCCACAGTATTCACCATCCCATATTGCTGTCCCTTACTGGGAGTGCACATATTCTTGTGGAATGAACTGAGAATAATCCTTCTGTATTTAATATTGGCATTGTGATCAATATTGTTATTAATATTGTTATTAATGTTCATTATTTCACCTTATTCTATTAAATCTGTTTATATTTCAGCCCACAACTTTCAGTGGCTTTTCATGCTTCCTCCCCCTGGGCGAGGAGGGGTCATTGGGTGATAGAATAATTGTCTGAACAACACCAAACTGTTGTGAGTTTCTCAAAACATAACAATTGAGGTTTGCTCCCAGCTAAACGACTGCTCACATGCTTGGACAGGGGTTTCTCCTTGTGTGGGACCACTGGGGAGCTGTGGTGTGTGGATACGGCCCCAAACCGACACTCCGTCTCCTGCCAGCTCTGCTTGGACCCTTTGTTTTCCAGGTGACTTTGCCTTTCGCCCTTTCCCCACCCACCCTTCTAGAAAAATCATCTGGATTTATTTCCCATCAGAGTGTGTGTTGGGGCTCTTATCTGCTGTGTGGATGGGCTCTTGTGCTAACAGCAGGGCAGATGCATTTGCCTTCCTGCTATGCACGCACAGCCTAATTTCTAGGCAACCCAATTATGAGGGAAATTGCGAAATGCTGCGGTAAACAGTAAAGCTTTTGAACTGAAAAGAAATCTCTTACTGACAAACAAATGGTAAATCAAGCAGTTACGTCTCCAGCTGGATTCAAACTGTGGGACTGAGCAAAGACAGCAAGAGGGCAGAGAGACACAGGGTGGTGAGGGCTGAAAACCATCAAGGGTTCGTCAAGGGACTGGGATCATCACGCCCCACCAGCACCTGAGCAGGCCCTCTGCTGATGTTCCTGGGGCTGTGATGGTGGCAGGTGCTGGAAAAGCACAACACTGCACACTCGCTGCTCTATATGACATTCTAAAATTTCAGAAACAAAGCCTACAGCTTCTTGAGACACTATTTTTCAGAGCCTTTTCCAAGTCTTGAGAGGTTCTTGGTTAAGCTCCAAGTACACAGCGGATCATAAGTATTCCAAAGTAAAAAGGCCACTTAAACCGTCTAGTGGAGAAAAAGGCACAAACACAACCAAAAAAACCAAGTCTGCTTTGGAAATGTTGTACAGGGGGTGAAAAATATCAGGATCATGGCCCCTGCAAACTGCAAGACAGGAACTGGGAACAAAATGTACCCACAAATCCACATCTAAGGGTGAAGCGTGACATTCCCTGGAGCAATTAGCAATCACATTATGCTTCTTCCCACTACTGTCAGCCGTGCATGAGCCACCCACCAGGTAAAATTACAGGGTAAGATTAGAAGCGTGTATCAGCCTGAGGAGCAGGTTTGGGACCTCTAGATGTCTCCAGGGGACTCAGACCTACTTCTCCTTGATCTGACCTGTACAGGTTTTTCACCAGCAGTTTGTTCACCAGCACCAATCATTTTCGCTCCTGCTGCTTCTCCAGCAATTCCCTTCCACTTCTGCTGCCCACCACATGCGCGACTGAAAAAACATGAAGAGCAAGAGTATATGGGAAGAGAGAGAACGGAGGTAGAAAGAACTCCAAAGTGACTGTCTGCCAGTACTCATGGCAACAGGAATGTTGTGTGTAGAAGGGGGAGAACTCAGCAAACCCCTTTTTCCTGCAGAAGACGGAGTCTATTGGGAAGACATAGAAAAGTCCTGGGAAAGAGTGGTCTCCCAGCATCCCTCTTGGAAATGTCTCTAGCAACAAGGCTGTATGCCTCAGAGAAACAGAGTAGCTGGAGGGTAAGAGGAAATGAAAAGAGAATAAGGGAAACAGAAAAGGACTAAAATGAAAGGAGGAAAGGAAAGAGAAGGAGAAATCAGGGGGGTTAGCAAAGCATTTTTGAATAAATAAAACCAGGGAGGTGAAAGTGAAGAGCAGGGCTGAAACACATGGCTGAAGCAGGTGCTCATACCCAGGAGAGAGGTGAAAGGAAGAGCTCTAGGCTGCAGCACAAAAAAGCTCTCTAACTTTTGTGCCCCTGTTCTGAGCCCCTTGCAACCCCAGCCCAGCCAAGCTAGAGGCAGAAAGGTAGTGGGAAATGGAAGCAGAACAGGACAGAACAGTTTAATAACTGTCGTGGTTTCCTCAAACCAGGACAATAACATAAACCAATTCCTCCTTTAATTCCTCCTCCTATGTAGGACAGAATAAGTTTTTCCAAGGAAATGGACCATTTCAGTATTATTTGTGAAAAATCAACCGCAGACAAAAAAAATATAATTTCCCAGTCAGCTTTCTTGCTGAATGTCTCTGCCTGGTAGCCATCTGTCTGTCAACTTCTGATAACATCACTAGTTCTAAGATTATATTTGTGGGATAGTTTTTGCTGCCTGAAATTCATGAAAATATTCCAATTAGCTCTTAGCAGTGGTTCATCCTGTCTAATGTCCTGTCTCAACGGTCACCAAAATGGGATGCTGTGGAGATCTGTCTCTGGTCTCTATTTCCCTATTCCTTTCTACCTCACTCTTCCTTTATTTTCTCTCCTCTGCCTTTCATTGTCTTACTTGGCTTTCATTTATCATCTACTTACTTTTTTCTGTCTTTCCTACCTCCATTGCTAAATGATTCTTTCCCTTCCATCTCACAGTCAATATCAAGGGATATTGATATCAATAACCACATCCATTTCTCCAAACTCCACAGGATTCTAGTAGGGAACAGAATACAAGCTCTGCATGTAGCTTGGGATCCTGGTACCAGAAATATGCAGGGAACAAGTGAAAATGGGGAAGTTCTATTTCAGGTCTGCAGAAGGAAATCTAGAGCTAGCGCTGCTTGGCATAACTGTTTGAAGTCCCCATAGAAAGCCCAAGGACTGAGGCCATGGAAGTTTTCAGAGCAATATGACTCATTCTGGTGATATGTGCCTCAGCTGCAGAGGTACAAATGCAATCCTTGACACATCTTAGGTCTAAATTGTGCAAAGGCAGTAACAGACCTTTGACTATAAGAGGTTTGGGTGTGGTTGGTTGGTTTTTTTTTTGAATAACAGAGACTAAACACGCAGAGTGTCTTTCAATTTGTTGTTTTCCAGATACTACTGAAGCTTAATGAATAAATAAGTAGAAAATTAAAGGCTCATTACCCACACCAAAAAGTCCCTGTCATTTGTTAAACCTTTCAGAGGAAGCCAGCAATAGGGAGAATTTCCCTCTAGAAGGATAAACATATCACAGATCTGAATGTCAAATCAAATTGAGCAAAAATTAATTAAGCCGGTGAGCATCAGAAAGCAGAGTCTGGTGTCAGTAGAGACCGTGTTTACCTGTTTGTACTTTCTCAGCTAGCTCAGGAGGCACCAGGGGATGTGCATGGATTGATGTGTGCCAGGTGCCACCCTCACAGCTCACTTTCATGGAAGGATCTTGTTCCTCATTTCAGAAACCACTTTTCTTCTGTCTTCTGTCAAGAAATTGTCTGTAAACGGGCTTCTCCCTGGTGCCAGGTGCACACAGAACAGAGATGCCTTTGAAGCTCGGGACTTATTAACCCAAGGTGTCCCTGAAATTGCTGTCTAAATCATTGGAGTGAGCTTTGGATCAGGCCCACCAAGTACCAGCTGGTTTATGGCTACAGCTCAGTTTACAAATGATGCCCTGAAACTGAACTATCTGTGGCTGAGAGTTAATCCCCTTAAAATCAATAATTCCTGATCCCTGAAGCTGTTGTTTTGGTGATGGATGGCTGGCAAGTGAGACCCAACTTTCTGAAATCGGTCCTTTTTCTCCCCTCTCTGAAGCAAGTTGTTGTTTTGTTGGTTTTTTTTTTTTTTTTCTATTATTATACCAGCTGACAAAACAACTGTAATCAACTCTTTTCTTCTCCATAAAATAGTTACTGCTAATTACTAATTATTGAGAATAAGCTTCCTAGCGTATCTGGAAGCACTATAGTGATTGGGAGTTACAGTAATCATTGCTTTCAGAGGAGCCATTATTCACTTGCAAGGGGTTACATATGGCACACCAAAGAGTTTTTAACTGACATAAGCCAAAAAACTGTTTGAAAGGGAGGTTGATGATTTGTCAGATATTAATATACACACAAATTTCTACATGTGTTTGCGTATGTGACAGTTCCTTGCAAATTGAAATTCAAGCCATGGCATCTACTAGATGCTTACTGGCCATTTGCATACAAAACCCAGACAATCACAATAATTACATGGGCAAAGAGTTGCTGCCTTATACTTTCCTCGTGCAAAAGTTTGTGGGCATTAGTAAGTGCTACCAAGTGGAAGACAAAGTGGCTGGAAAGTTAGGCCTGTGAGATGCTCCCAGACTTTCTCCCCTAGGATGGGGAGAGCAATTAATGAGCATCAAAGAAAGGTGACCTAAATACAGCACAATCTCTTCTTCCTCACTAGGAAAATTCACTATGTAATATTTGTATTTAACCTACGATCAGCTGCAGAGGGGAAAATCAGCCAAATGGATAATGACGTACTGGGGAGTTCTGTTCAAACAGCAAAGAGTTTGATCTGTGCATCAATACCACAATGTGGGTGCAGCACAAGACCATACCTTCTGGGCCCTATAGGCAGCAGCAGCAGATCTGCAGGACTCCAAGCTCTCATATTCCACCTTTTCTGCCCCAGGTTGCCCTCCGGAATAGTGTAAAATCAGCCAGATCAGGTGAAAACTAACCAGAATATTCACATAAATGAATTCACTCTCAGTGGATCAAGTGTCACTGGAAGTTCAAAGCAAGAACTTCTTTTGTGTTCCTTCACCTCCTTTCACTGATATTTTCTAAGGTAAACAAATACCTGGAAGTTCTAAAACTCACTCAGTTGAGTTCCATCCCTGGAGGTATTCAAGAGAGAAGTTGACTTGGTGCTCAAGGATATGGCTTAGTGTTGGGTGGTGTGGTGTTTATGGTTGTTGGGTTTTTTGTGGATTTTTTTTGTGTTGGTGGTTTTTTTGGTTTGGTTTGGTTTGGTTCCCCCCCACCCCCCAATGGTTGGACTAGATGATCTTAAAAGGTCCCTTCCAACCTAGGTGATTCTGTGATTCTGTGATTCTGTGAGTTCAGCGTACTTCTGCTGTACCAAGAAATATGTCCTCAACTGGAAATGCCGCCTGCTCATCTGGATCAAGAGAATGTCATGTCCAAAGATTGTCTTCTACTAGCAGCAGAGACACACACAGTGACTGTGCTTTTGCCCATATGTGAATCAGGACTTGGGTTTGGGGTGTTGCTGTGGCTGGATGCTTTTCCAAACTTAATTGAATGGTGATACCTTCTATATGAAGGAATTGAAAACCGAAATGCTCCTTGCCAGGTGTTTTAAACAGACATAGGAGTGCACAGAGCAAGAAACTAAGTTCTTGCTGCTTCCGCGTGTTGGCATAAACCTGCAAGTGTAGTCTTTGGCTTCACCACAAATTCTCAGGCAAGTGCTTGGAATCAAAGAGATTTACAGAGGTGTTGCAGAGTGTTGGAGCTGCACAGCCAAGTGGTTGCCTGTCTTCTTCCCCAGTGATTACCGTGGCAATCACTCATGACAAAATCCATATGGTAATTTCTTCCTTCCTCACGGGGGGGGGAGTTTTGCTCATTGTTGCTTATCCAGAACAGACTGTTGCTATTTCGCTTGTCCCCTTCTCCCTCCCCCTTCACTGTTAGCGATGCTCTGGTGGTTCCTTAAATTCATTTCCCTCTTAGCCATTGCTATCTCCATGATCAGAAATTCATCCTTTCCTTCTCTGGCCAACCTTTCCTTCCACTCTTCAAATAAACCCCGCTCAAACACATTTTCTTTCCATATCTATATTGAGTAGTAAGTAACACTGTCTCTCTTTATTTTTCTTTATTTTGCAAATACATTAAATAAAACACCCTCTTAGAAAAGTTGCAACTATAGCCTGAAAGCACTCTGAGCACTGGTATTCGCTCAACCATTTCACCAGCTCTTAGTAAAATAGGAGCAGATCAGAAGGGAAGCCAATGTCTTGCATGTCCTTGACCTCTGAGGCACCATGAGTCACCCCAGTTCACTGGTCACTCACACCGATGCCTCCACTGCACATTGGCATCTGGAGGTACCTGGTAGAGGGGGGGTCCTTTGACAAATTTCCTTTGTGTGCTCCCAATGTTATTTTGCAAAAGCTAAAGAGCTATTGGTGCCTGTTATTGAAATTACAGACTCTTAAAAGCCCTTTGTGCCCTAGTGTTAGGCATCTGTAATTTACAGAGGTTTTGCTACACATCCTATCCTGCCATGAAGAAACCAGTTCTTTGCTAAACGCTGCTGCACATGCACTGAACAGATAGCTTTTATTTATTTCTTAAAAGACAGTTGTTAATCAGTTAGACCAACCAGTTGCAAAATACGTTAAGCCAATTGGATTAAAGTGATTATGGGATTATTAAATGGATTAAGTTCTACAGATAACTGGTTGTGAGACAGAAGAGCTAAAGTCCTAATCATCAAGAGAAAAAAAGACCATGCCAGCCACTTACATTTGTGGTTCACCTTGAACTTATCTGCAACTTCTTCTTGTTTCAGTCATGTTTCTATAGCAACAAAGGTAATTGACATTAATTACCATATTTCATCTCTGGTTATTTTGTGCTAATTTCATTTTAGAATTGCTTTGAATTAAAATATGAGACCGTAGTAACAGTTTTTCACTCTGCTTTTCATAAGGTTTTGGGGGCATCAGGATGCATTCCCCCTCTCCCCCAGTATATGCTTGTGAGATCCCACCTGCATGGGAGGTCCCAGAGCCCAGGGACCTCCTGGTTTGTTCAACTGGGGGAGGAGAAGGCTTCAGGGGATCTAACAGCAGCTCCCCCCATATTCATGAGGAGGTCACCAAGAAGATGGGCCACATTCATCACAGCAGCAAGCAGTGCGAGGACAAGAGACACCAACTGTGTAGATTAAAAACAGCAGTTCTCACTGAATACATGGAAAAAATTGTATCCTATGAGGGCAAGCAGTCTCTGTCCTTGGGAGATTTCAAGATCCAACAGGGTAAGCCCTGGATGACGTGTTCTGGCTTTATAGCTGACCTTGTTTTGGGTGGGAGGTTGGACTAGAGACCTCTTGAGGCCCCTTCCCACCTTAATTATCTTATGACCTTATCCTGTGGTCCTACGGTTATTCATTACTTTCTTCTGTTACTTTTGTATAATCATAATAATGATGAATGCACAGTGTCTGATAGGGTGTAAGCAAGGTTCATGAGGGACTGAGAGCTCTAACTGAGCCTGTTTTCGAACAGTGGCCTGGAGCCATTTCTTTTCCTTCAGCCTTGCCTGCACCCGCTCTCTCCCAAGCTCCGAGATAGCCTTCGTGGTGTCCCATGCAGAGGAGGCAATAAACCCTTTGATTTCACCATGGTGCAGACTCTTCAAGGGAACACCGTCCCCAGCTGTAAAACCAGACGGCAGAAATGGGAGGAGCAGACCTGGCTGATGGGTACCAGAAGAGACAAATGTGACATGAGATAATACAGTGCACAGAAGTTCTGAACATCTTCCCTTAACGAACAAATACAGCTATTAAAAAAAAATCCATTTCATAATAACAATTCAGCACAGCAGTCAGATTCTGCAGTGTCTGAGTGATGGTTTATTAACTCAGACATTGCTGTGTAGAGAGCACTTGCAGTCTTTGGCCTTACACTTAATAACTCACTAAGCATGAATGGGTTCAGTAATTCATTCCTTGTCTTGTGTGGTTGCTCAAAAACCATATTGGGCTGAAATTTATGGCTTGTTCTCACAAGACTGTGAGGACATCCTGCAGGTCTGAGACTCACATGCTGACAAGAGCCAATTGCTGCAGACTGAGCATCACCAGGACCAGCACCCCCTCCCTGGCTGGAATGAGTCACAATTGCCCTAGGTTTTGTAAGAATTGGGGTGTGATCGCAGCCCAAACTCTTATACTTTGGCCACCTGTGACTTTTAGACTACCCTCTTTGTTCTGTGTCTAGTATCTTACAATTTTCTGTTTGGAAGATGGGAAGGATGGAGAATGAGCAGATTATGGCATTATGAAGACAAGAAAGTAGAACTTCAGCAACTTAGAGAAATCAGAGGATGTGCATCACAGGTAATTATCAGAAGTTTACTTTCTTAAGGGTTTTTTGACAGACTGCTGCACTCAGTGAGAGTACCACTCCCCCCAAGCTGTAGGTTAGCAATGCTTCCTCTCTATTTTGAAGTGGTGTTCTTTAGTGAGTGAGGCCAGACTCAGTGCTGCAGTTCTGTGTGCAGACGCCGGTGCATCGCTCATCCAGCACTGTCACTCAGCGCTGGGAGACCACAGCCCTGCCTATGAACAGACGTGGGAAAACTCGAGATCCTCCAGCATAAACATAAGGCAATTAATTTTTCTTGTGAATGTTTTCTGTGCTGTCCTCTTTTTAAAGATGGGAACACCAACTTGAGTGACAGACTCTTCCTTCCTGCCCTGGATCCTACTGATATTTCCTTGCAGTAATCTCTAAAATTGGCATTTTCAAAGAGACTGAGGAAGTGAGAGTCCCAAAAGGGACATAAACATCAAGTCCCCTTGGGAAAGCCCAGACTATGCTGCCTACGAACATGAAAGGATGGAGCTTCACAAACCTGTGAGGCAGAGACACGCTCGACAGCCAGAAACACAGGAGGGATGTGCTTTATTGAAGGTCATTTGTAATGTCAGATGCAGAGCTGGGAACTGGCACTTTTATCACACACCCCACCAACAATGCGTTAGGATTTCAATCACTGAAATAGCCTTCCTCTCCCTCACAAACACAGAGACTCTGATTCTTCACTCACCCAAGCTCGCTATAAATCAGGAGCAAAACCATGTGAATCCCCAGTGCTAACTCATGACTGAGAGGGGAGCTGAGGAGTGTCTAATACGTAGATTCACCAGGGATTTTGGCAGGACTTGGATGCTTAAATGCATTTGTGAATTGAGGCTTCGTGTCTGTGTTCATTAACGAAGCAAAGAGGGGGAGTGTGTGTGTGTGTGGGGGGGAAGTAGCTGTAATTAGAGCAAAAGGAATGCCTGAAAGTAGCTGCATGAATAGTCTCTCGTATTGAAAAAGATTGACTTCAAGCTCACTGGTGCTCATTGGCATGAAAGAGAGTTTTGCTCATCGGTGTGTGCAGCAGAGTTCCTTAAATACGAGAACCAACATACTCACTCCTGCAGCCATTTGGAGGGTCAACGCTTCAAACTGGAAAGCACAAACGGCAAACTGGGTGGTCAGTCTCCGTGAGAGAACATGTGCAGCAGCAAGGTCCAGCCAGGGTTACCCTCCCACGGCAGGGAACTCCATCTGCCACACGTGACCAACCCCCAGCTTTTGAAGGCGAAACGTTAAGGACACATCTTCAACCCACAGGATGACAATGATGAGCGAGGGAAGAGTCCGCATAAAGCTGAGCAGCTGGGAAAAGTGTGACACCTCCCGAGTGGTTTACAGGTGGGAGGAAAGGCTACATTGTTAGAAATGGTTTGATGTATTAATTAATTATTATTAATTATTAATGGTAGAAATGTTAGGATGTATTAATTAATCACGTGCCCTATTTAATGGTGACCACTGGCACTGCTCCACTGTGATGGATGATGAAGAGTGTAAAGAAATGTCTGCAGCTCACCATGTTTGTGTTTGGACCCTGGCTTGCTTTGAAGCAAAAAATGTACTTCAGGAGAACATACCTTATCCTTTAGATTGGATATTAGGAAAATATCCACCAATCTACCTTCAGATTGGATATTAGGAAAAAATTCTTTACTGTGAGGGTGCTGAGGCACTGGAACAGGCTGCCCAGGGAGGTTGTGGATGCCCCATCCCTGGAAGTATTTGAGGCCAGGCTTGATAGGGCTTTGAGCAACCTGGTGTGGTGGGAGGTGTCCCTGCCCATGGCAGGGAGGTTGGAACACGATGATCTTCAAGGTCCTTTCCAGCTCTAACCATTCTATGATTCTATGATTATCCAAAAGTGCTTTGGAACACACGCTCTCTTAGCTGTGATTCCAGTAATGGGCATCTCTTGGGCTTATATTCAACAGGATGCTTGTGGGCAACTGACCTTCTGTTCACCTGAAAGAGAGTCACCAGCTGTAGGTGAATCACACCCTGCCAGGTCACACTGGACCAATTTTTCCTGTTTGGAAAAACCCTAACGAAGCACATTGAGCCAAGGAATCCTTGTAACTTCAGCTGCAGTACCGGTAGGTGCCTTCTGTTTGCTCTGGAAGAGCCATGTTGATGGACGTATGTTGGTGTGGATAAGCTGAAGCTTTCTGGTAGTTATGGTGCGAAAGAAATTAGGCAGCTGAGCAAGAAAAGAAATTAGGCAGGCAAGAGCTTTGCTAAGCACGATGGGTGTGAGAACAGGCCCTGGACACAGGAGCCACTATTTTATTTGTTATTTTTGCCTAAGGCAACAAAACTGTGAGCTGGGCTGAGACTGAATGTTAAAATTATTTTGAGTAGATACTTGCGATGCTTTGACATTGGCAACCACGATGAATTATTCTTGAAATCGCTGTGATCTTAGCGACACAACCTGACGGGGATTTAACCAATAAAACAAAGTTCCACAAATATATGGCATAGCTTTACATGTAAATCAGATGCCTTCGGTTGCAAATCAGGGCGCTGCAGGCTGAGTTCTTTGGAGCTATTCCCAGGACAGTACCTGGTAACCTCATTCTGCCAGTCGAGCCTGCGTGGATACAAGAGGACCAGTCCTGCCCAGCAGGAGCCTGTCTTTGATGCTCTTTGGGCAGAGCTGGGACATGGACTAGCTTTCCCTCGAACCTCTGAGGCAGTCGGAGAAGCCAACGAATCTTTCCACTCACAGCCTTTCTCTGCACATGAAACAGGAATAGCACTGCACAATTGTGAAAGATGTATAGGAACAATATCTCTAAATTTAGCTTCATTCCTTAAATTGATCTTTGAGACTAGTAACAACGGATGCTAATTTGGCTTCCTGTTATCTTCTGAATGCAACCTGTGAATTTCTGAGGGAATTTGAATCTGGCTGGTGAGATTTAACTTTAGCTCAAGTACCAAGTGTCAGCCTTCATCTAATCCCACTCTAATCTGACAGCTAATGCTGGCATTTGAACAAAAATTAGCACTTTTGGCTCTACTCCCTTCTGTCCAAGTGTGTGGGATTATTTTGGGGAGTCAAGGTTCTCCAAGTACAAACATAATCTGTGAATGAAATGCATCGCTTTATAATATGCTTTAATGCATTCACTGGAAAAGCATCTGTTTTATAAACTTGTCACCAGGACAGCCTGAGAAATAGTCTGAGAAATCAAAACAAACAGTGCCTCTGAAAGCCCGATTTTATTAGTTAGAATTTCTGTACTTTTTGCCATCGTAGATGGGGAAAAATGACATCAAGGACACAGAAGACATGATGGAGTTACCATCCCTGAAGGTGTTACAAGACAGGTGGGTGCTGAGGTGTTTAGCGGTGGGTTTGGCAGCGTTAGGGTGATGATTTGATTTGATTTGATGATCTTTCTGGTTGCTTCCAACCTAGCCAATTCCATGAATCTAATGACTCTATTTGTGGAGTACATACAGCAGAGCAGCTGAGCTTTAAGTGCCTTCAGGATGCCCGGGGGATGAGATCCAGTTCTTGCTGCCTCCCACCCAGACAGCATTGCTCTGCAGGAGGGACCAGCAGTTTGCCCCACTGAGACTGCCCATGGCCAGTGGCTGGAGCTCAGCACGGGCTGGGGCAAACCATGAGCCTGCTCAGCAAGCTCACAGAGACTGAGGCTGCAACCAACAAAGGCTCCACTTTTTCTTTTAGATTTAAGTCCAGACCATTACACTGTAAGAGGCTGATGAGGGTGACTAAGAGGCGACGGACATTTGTGGATGTCTTAGCTTTCCCTGTGTGTTTGCACAGAAACACAAAGCGACCAGCTTTGCTCATAGTAAAAAAGGTTAACCCTTCCCCAGCAAAAATGTTAAAAAATATAATAAAGTATAAATACATACCTTCAAGTAGTATGTTTTTCTTTTTCCTCTTGCCTACACAGTAGATTATAGTTAATTAAACCTCTGCTCACATAAACAGAACAAGAAAGGATGTAAAAGTAATGAGCTGACAACACGATCTGTATTATGTTGGGCTTCTAAGAGAATTTAATTTGGAGAAGAATTATGCACAGGCTGAAAGACAGTCCATTAAACCGAGCCAACTGTCTGGAAAGAGAAAAACCACAAAAAAAACCAAGAGGGTTCTGCCTCTGTGAAATAAATAGCAGACGCTGCACCTTCCTCATACCTTGTGGGTGGCAAGAGTAGATGTGCAAATGCAAGTAACCAGGTGGCCCACGAGCTCCCAGCATGGGGACAAAGTCACCCGGCACCTTCCTGCCAAAGGGAGCTGAGAATGACGACAGCCCTGGTGAGAGAGCTTGCGAAAGCGACAGGGTGAGAAATGCCTGATCTGGCTAACTGCTGGTCACGCTGGCTCTGGCAAGGCCCCGCACAAGCATTAGATCCTGTGAATATCTGCCTGCGTGAAGCACTGGGGTGTATGTGCTAAATGGTTTCTGGCCCAAACTCATGCATGGTCTGGAAGGAGAGAGACTGTGCTGTCTGTTACCATTAGCTGTGATGAACATTTCCTTTTATCAGCACTTTTTTTAACCATAGATTGTC
Source organism: Pedionomus torquatus (assembly GCA_013398155.1). NCBI lineage: Eukaryota > Metazoa > Chordata > Aves > Charadriiformes > Pedionomidae > Pedionomus > Pedionomus torquatus. The sequence continues at coordinate 91,187 of VZRU01004333.1, forward strand.
GACAAATGGGCACAGTACAGAGGAGACATACGAGGCAGCCTCTCTGGTACTAACCAAAATCAGGTTTCAGCCCATCACCTCCAGAGCAGTCAGGGAGCAGAGGCGGAGGGGATGGACGTGTTCCAGCCCCGCTGAACTGCAGGAGCATGGGAGAGCAATGGTCAACTGCCCCTTTGGCCACCTTCTGTCCCACAGGCTTCCCACAGGAATTCTGGAGACTCAGCTGTTCACACAGGTTAGCTCAGAGTTATTGTATTTTTTTTCCAGGCTGTTCAGCCTGGAAAAGAGAAGGCTCCGGGGAGAACTTCTAGCAGCCTTCCAGGATCTGAAGGGAGCTCCAGGAGAGCAGGAGAGGGACTCTTTGTCAGGAAGTGTAGTGACAGGACAAGGGGGAATGGTTTTAAACTGGAAGAGGGGAGATTTAGATTGGATATTAGGAAGAAATTCTTTGCTGTGAGGGTGGTGAGGCACTGGAACAGGCTGCCCAGGGAGGTTGTGGCTGCCCCATCCCTGGAGGGGTTCAAGGCCAGGCTGGATGGGGCTTTGAGCAACCTGCTCTAGTGGGAGGTGTCCCTGCCCATGGCAGGGGGGTTGGAACACGATGATCTTCAAGGTCTTTTCCAACTCTGACCATTCTATGATTCTATATACTGGATACATGCATTCTCCTGGTCTCTGCTGGCGTCTCCCTCTCCCTCTGTCCTTGACAGTCTGTTAATTTTGTTGTTTTTTTTTTTTTTGAATGAACGTATAGAAGGACTCATCAGAAAACACAGCAAAAGATGCAAGGCAGTGTTATCAAACAGCAAGCCAATTTGCTCACAGGACTCATTTCCCTATTGCAAAGTCCTTGAGGCAACTGATCTATACACAGGATAACCAACTTTCAAATAAAACACGTTTTATTTTAACAAAAAAATCTCTGGGGTTCAAGCTATTTGCTCCACCTATGGATCCCCCCCAGATAATCTGACTTTATGAGGTGGGAGGTTGTGTAACTTAATCTCTCCCCCTACCCAGATCCTTCCCAGCAGCTGTAAAGAAATAATCCCTTCAAATGCTTCCTTTGAAACATTTTGCTTAAGCCTCAGGGGAATTGTGTTGATGAGAGCTGAGAAATTAAGGGATTTGTTTTCTTCAAATTTAATTTAACTTCAGATTTAATAAAGCTTTACATATAACATCTTCTCCAGCTACTCTTAAGAGGAAGAGTTAAAATATTTTTTAAGTGTGTCTGATAGAATGTAAGAAATCAAACCAGAAGCACACTACAAACAGGGGTATTTTCATTTTGGTAGCAATCTTGAAGACTTTCACCCTAATGACCTTTCTGTCATTTACTCCAGTGTTGGCTCGGAACAGGCTCACTGGTTTCAAGGCAGGTACTTTTGGTAGATTGAAGTAAGTGAAAAAATTTAATTGTTTCCTTTTTTTTCCTATCGCTCTGTCCATCACTTTTCCCTCTCCCGTGTTGTTGGAAAACTTCAGGCGGACTTACACGACACCCAGGCTGAAGCTGTATATCGGCCTTTAAAAAGCAAGGAACAATCTCAAAATGAAATGAGTGGAAACAATTTCAATTTGACTTGCTTTTGCCAGCTGGCCAGATGCCTGGAGAAAAGGATCAAGGGAGAGCGCAGCTTTGCATCCTCCGGATTTGCGCGAGGTTTGTTAATGGAGAAGTTCTATCTGCTTGCTCGCACATCCTCCTGCTTTTGTTTGCCACTCGTTCGGGTGGGCAGCGATGATTGCTGGTGCAGGAGCATTATCTCCCCGCTTCCAAATGGATGAAATCTGGCAGAGTCCATTTGTTTTTGTATATTGACAATAAATCCTTTCGTTTCCGAGAACCACAAAGGCCCTTAAAATAAATACCGAACCCAAGCGAAACGAAACATGTCAACGTTTAGACGGATTCCCAGAAAAGTTGAGCACTCACTCAGCAAATCGTTTATAATAGGGGCACAAAAAGCTGCAGAGCGTGCTCCCCCCCCCCCATCGCAAAGGGCTCTAATCAGCCAACTGCACGCACAGCTGCACACTGGAGGATGCTCCCAAGCCCTGCCAGCAGCGCTGCCTGTATCCAGGCCTCAGTTTCTCAAATAAATGAACTCCAATAATAGGTTTGGGCATTTTGGGACTGAGTCTTGTAGGAGAGCAGACATCCAAAGTGCAGCAGGTGCTAAGAGGTTCGTTCTCTCCACCACAGGGGCTCTAAGCTGCTTCGGGGAGGTCCAGGACTTTGCTAAGGACCACACAGCCTATTTCCAAGGGTTTTTCTCTTCTTCTGGGCACGGTGTTGCCATTCAGTCACAGTTGTACTGAATTCAGGAAGCCTTGGAGATGGAGAAAGTCTGGAGCAGTGGGTGGTAGAAGAGGCTGAGTGATCCCCTGCTGAGATGTGCTCATCTGCTCCAGAGCTGAGGCAGTAAAGCTGAGAAAAGCAGTTGACTTGCCTTGTGGGATTGAACTCTGGGGCAGCCTTTATTAAGGCTCCAGAGGTTGCAAAGAGACTATTTCCAGTGATGTGTAGAGTATGGCACGAGTTTGTTAGGCCACATCCATGACGATACTCACACAGTGTCTAGTACTTGTGGACTTTCTGGAAGCTGAGATGGAAAAAGGCCGATGTTTTCATTGACAGGACCTTGTATGATATATGTCATATGTATTATATATGTCATATATATATTATATATGACACACTCTGAGTTATATAAAAGGTGGTATAGGAAGAAGCTGGCTTAGTTCCCCAGCCTTGGAAGCACTTACTCATGTCCAGAGCTCTTCTACACATTTCTTTTCTCCATACCTGAGCCACCTTCCCATCCATCTCAGAAGAACATTTCCATTAATCCATTTATCCATAAATCCCCTGTGCTCTGTCTCCATTCAGGATGGATGGGAAGGACCTGACTCCTTCCAATGTCCTGTTTTTGCAGTCCTACCTTAAAATAAGCTCAGGGTTTCTTTATGGCTGGATGCGCCGAATGAACAAAGTTACAGTGATGACACGATGCTTCAGCCTTTTAGCTCCTGAAAAGGTGTCCACACTGTTGAGAAGCTCTACCAAAGTTATCCTGAAACTGAAATACCCAAAATTCTTACCTGCAGTTATTTTAACAAAACCCATGCTCAGAGAGATCCTGCAAAAATGATGTGTTCCATGCTGCTGGAAACCAGTTGTAGATTCTTACCAATAAACATTGCTTTGCAGTTGGCCTCTGAGCATGATCTGAATACCTCTATGCGTTTTGTTTCCACACAGTGTCCCGGGGCTGCCTCGATGCTGACCCACTCGGTACAGCGCCAAAGCTATTGGGCAGCCTGCTAGATCCTTATCTCACCGGGCCGTTGTCTTGTTATTAGCGGAAGATTAGAAGTTTAAGGCCTCACTGCTTAATGGCCTCAGCGGGTGCAGAGCATGGCACTAGCTGTGAAAATGACAAAAATCGATAGCTAATCCAGTGCAGTCAGTCAACCTTTTCAAAGCCTCATCCCTATTGATTTCCAAGTGCCTCCCTTCCTGTCCCTTGACGTAATCAGTCTGTTTGCTCAGCAGACAGACTTGCTCTCTTCCACTCCACCCCGCCCCCCCCCCAACTTTTGGGGGCTTTTTTACACTTAGAAAAGGATTACTTAGATCCCCCCAGCTTTTCATCTCTCACTGCTGTCAGAGGAATGATTAAAGGGGAGGCAGACCGGGCAACCATCTTCTACAAATCAAGGCAAAGCTGACCTGCAGTGTGATGGATGTTTCAGGAAAGGAGCTGGCGGACTTCAACGTGGGAGGAATGGAAGACATCTGGTCGGGTTAGATAGTTACAATCCAGGTAGTGAACACACACACACAAAAAAAAAAGATAAAAAAAAAAAATANAAAAAATTACTTCCATCTCCTGTCCCCATCACTTTGAAGATATGCCAGAGTTGCCACACTGACAGAAAAGTCCCCACGACACTGTGTGAATTTAGGGATTAGGATGCAAGTACCTTAGAGCAAGTTTTACTCATCCAGAGAGGATAACAGACCTTTTGCCTTCAACCACTTCACTGTGGCTATTTGGAAGACAAATTCTAGGGGCATCTAGGCACCTTTTTAATAAAACCCCACCAGTATAAGGACTCCTGTTGCTAGAAGCACCCCAGTGTAGTGGTGCTGAGCTGCCCCCCACCCCGCCCCGGGCACAAAGCTGAGCTGAGATCACTTCTGCATGAGCAACTTTCCCAGTGCTCATCCACTCCTCAACGTTGCCCAGCCCCAAAATACAAAGCTGCTGAGAAAGCAGAGAGGCAGAGGGGAACCATTAAGAGCAAGCTCAGATAGGGATGGATCCAGCCTGATTGATGGCAATCTACTGCTGTTAAACAAAGGTCAGTTCATAAAAAAACAGAGTGTGTTTGGAATAAAGACACCAATTAATGGATGTGCTTGGTGATGCTTTGAACCACCTTTAAGAACTGAACCGACCCAAAGAGTAGCATCAGAATAAACACATTTTGCATTGACAAATTAAAAATAACCCCAACAATGGCATCTGTATTACAGATAAGGCATCTGCAGAGCTGGGCTCGCTGTTCGGTGTACCTGTGGTGTGACAGCACTCCAAAAGCTGTGAACAATGCTGGAAAAAAAAATTTAAAAGAAAAATAATAATGGGAGATGTTTCTCTTCCCATGGCTCTGCCATCTCTCTCTCTCTGCTGCCCTGGCAGAGAGGAGGGCAGGGCAAGCAGACAGAGCTGCAGCAGCCATCAGAGGCTGCTAGTCCAAGCAAGGTCACTTGTCCACAAACTTAGAATCTTAGCACAGGAGGGTGTCCAGAAAGGGAAAGTAGCCCAGCTGGGACTTCACAGGCAACTTCACCCGTGCTCACGTCCCCAGCCCTGGAGTCGGACCAGGGCAGCACTGCTGTTTGAGCTTGGTGGGTATTGTCCTTTCCAAGATTTGTTTGTTCATTCACCCCTCCCAGCTGACCTGGCACTGTTAGTATAGGGAGATAAGGAAGCATAATTTGCTCTAATATTTTTCTCCCCAGGCTGCTTCACTGTGCTTCAAACACAGCCGACAAATTCTGTCTGTCAAATCCAGTTACATTTTATTCCATCTCCAGTAACTGAGATCAGAGGGCAGACATTTATCAGGCAAGCAACTGAATTACCAAATTGCATTGCTAAAACAACTGAACAAAAGAACTCCTCTGTGACTCTTTTCTTGGGGGAGAAACCCAAACGCACGGTATTTTTCCTTGCAAATTATGTTGCAGCATCTGCTGCCATTAGACCCACCAGAAAACTCCAGCAAGAGAGCAGCTACGAAGAAGTAAGATATTCTCAGCAGAAGCCCACTTCTTAATGACACTCTTAATCCTATTTTTTTCTCTTAGAATTTGCACCATCCACAAACACACAGCATTTACTGAGTCTACAGGTTTCAAAAGCGAAGCCACCGCTGTGCCTGTTGCTCCATTTCGCCCCAGGCTAACAGGAAAGAATAGGTCTGGGCTCCTCAGAAGCGATGCTCTGTTATACCTGCAGATCCAAACAATCTGGCAGCAGAGGCTACTGTAGCTCCCCTTCCTACCCTGTCGGTGTTAACAGCTTTGTCTGAAGTTATCTGCTACAAAAAGCAGATTTAAAGAGCCATACGGCAAGGTCTTGCTGGCGAATGTGTGTTCATTTCAATGAGAGTTCAGTGAGCAAGTCCCACGGCATCTTCCACTGGCATGATCCAGCACATAGAAGAGAAGGAATTAGTCTGAAGCAATGTTTGCTGTCAGAGGCTAGTTGGAAAACTTCTGATGAAGCGTTTTCCTTCCAAGGAATTTCTCCCGGAGGCCTCACTGGGTTCAACCCTGTCCCGTGCAGCAGACCAGATAAAAAGAGCAGGTAGTATGTAAGGAAAGGCCACGGAGATTGATAAGACAAGGAGGTGATGTGATCTCCTCTGCTGTGCTCCTAAAGCTGCCACCTTTCAGCTGAGATGCCGAAGCAAAGTCTTGACTACTTGCAATAAATAAAAATCCTGGGTTTAATAGTCTGTAAGGGGAAAGTTCTTATCTCAAGGGCAATGACTACATTTTCCTATGAGTGGTTGTGTTAACCTTGTACTGACTATGTTTTGCCTAAATTATTGCTAAAAATTATGATTTTTTTTATGTGATGACGACCTTTTCCAGAAAAGCTCAAGGCCTTGCAGACACTGCACAATGCTAAAACTCTATAGTAAGGAGCTACACTGAGGACCAGACCAGGCTAAAATAATAACTTCATAGCTTAATAGGACAAAATACTCCTGTTGATGTGCTGAAAATTAGATTCCCAAATCTATACTTAGGCACTATGCAGAAGTGCACCTGATTAATGAATGACGCATTTCAGGGCCATTTTAGCCACTCAGATTTACAAATTCAGTCTGAGTTTTCCAGTGGACATAACTAACAGAGATGGGATTAGCTTACCACTATATAAACCAAAAATAGGTAATTACTTTTTCATGCATTCATTAAACATTAAACCAGCATTTATACATATAAGTGACATATAACGAGGTAGTTTTAACAGGTTCATTTGGGATTCAGATTGCAAAGATGTTAATTGATATTTAATAGGTTTGTAATTGATCTCTGTCCTCTAACATTGGGGAAAATGCTAAAATGTATTTCGGCACAATAGAAAAGAGTACAATGTAATGTAATATTAAACATATGGCCAAGATATTCATTTATTGCAGCAACATAAAGCTAAACTAAGCTACACAAGAAATAATTTGCTTGTTCAAAACTGGATTAATCTTCAGCCTTTTGTTTCAAACCACACACAGAAGTTTAGGAGGCAACAGTTTCACATGGCAAATAAAAAAAAATGGGCTTATATGTAATAACGGGGGCTTTAGAGCTATTGAATATGCATGTACATCTAGCTTATTGCTGTTTTTAATAATTAAATATGTACCCGTATATTTACAGAAGACCAGATCCTGACTTTTGTGAGTGGTGGTGTGCAGGAAATAGCTCTGTTTATTTTTATAATTGCCTGGTGCTTATACACTTATAGCTCTTTTTCATGCTCCAGAACTACAACAAGCTGTAAGCTGAAAGCCTGTATATTGCTTGTCTGACTATTTCTGAACAAATATATTCAGTTGGTTTTTTTTGTCTAGGTAAAGCATTTCTGGTACCTTGGAGCGGGACACTGAAATTTAACATGTGGTTGGCTTTTATAGCATGGATACATCAGTTGTCGTTTTTCTGACCATTGAGCGTAATTCTGGCCATAAGGGGAAGGGCAACCCAGGGGAGATGGAGAGCTCTTTCCACACTACTCTACGTAAACAGGAGAGGAGGACTATGAAGAGGACTTGACTGCAGTAATTACTCCCCAACATCTCTGCGTGTTGCTCCTGCTTTCACTGCCGTGAGCTGGGCAGGCAGGTAGGCTGATGGATGACCCAGAGTAGAGGGTCTTGCCTTTCCAGCCTTCTCCCTTCCAGCCAAGTCCCCAAGGAGAGTACGAAGTTAACTGCAGGAGGGCAAGAACCTGCCTTGTGCCGAGCACTGTCTCAACAGGAAAGGCTTGAAGTGACTTCTCAGCGTTAGCATCCTCCAGAGCTTTAACATCAACGGAGACAGGGCCTAATTTATCCAAAGGTGCGTGAGCTGGATTGCCGCTTGGGGGTTGTAACGTCTATCAGCCTCACTGGTTATTCCACCTGATATCATAAGAGGCACCGAACTGTCAGAGGCATCACTGCTTGTCCACATCAAATCATCTTCTGAGGCTTTTAGTAACTACTCCCTGGGCTGAGCTGTGGTCTATTTATATAGTTTTCCTCCCGGTATATGTAATCTGCCTCTGATGACTTTTTTTGTGGGTTTTCCCTCACTGACTTTTGGTCCTGAAAAAAAGAGCAGCCACTCCTGATCAGCAGAAGTTTCAATCTGAAAAGCCATAGGACAACCGTGCCATTCACAATATTGTTTCTCAACGACTGTTTTTAAGGGATACTGTCAAACTCAATCTGTCCAAACTGAATTTGAGTCTTCTGTATGTGTTGTGAAATCCCCATTATTTGCCAAAGAAAATACTAGTAGAAAGGATTGTTATAAGTCTGTAAAGGACTAATACATCCAGGTCTTTAGATTCCCATCTGCCCTATGTAGGTGCTTAACCGATTAGCTGGTAGAGAAAAAACATTTCACTTAATCTGAAGCTCAGCTCTGAGCTGAACATGTTCAGGATTTCAGCGTTTACAGATGCCTAAGCCTGGTTTCTGTGCCTCTGAAGTAAATGTATTCATTCAGTCACACACAGGCAACCTACCTGAGCAACTAATTCTGAAAAACAAACACAGAAGTGCTTACTGCCCCCCACTAGCCATTTGTTTGCTTTCAGGAGCCGCTTAACATATTAAAATATTGACAGGACTGGCAAGTCCCAGGGGTGGCCTGGGAATACTAGAAGAATCAACGCTTAACTATCATTTGTGTTTGTTTGTTTTCCTCCAGTTGCTTACTTTAACTTTTACGAGTTATGAAACTCCTATGTTTAGATCTAGGCATATAGAAGAGTTCTTATACAAACAAATTATTGTCATTAACTGCTTCCATAATACTATTGTAAATGAACAGTAACCCAGAAACACTACAAAGGCATAGACATTCAGTCAGGATACAGCTTTTCTCAGTAATGGTCTTTATGGAAACTCCTAAAGATTAGCAAATATGGGCTATTTTCGGCAACAAGATGGTCTCACACATTGCCTTGGGTTGCAAGCTGAGCACACTGCAGATCTGAAAGTATGCAGGAGACAGCAGCAATGCCCTTACTGTCCTTCTCTTGCTCTAGTTTGTGCCACTTCCACTGCAAGAACAGGAATACAGCTGGTCTTTGCTCATCGGAGGCCTATATTTGATTATTCAAAATGAAAGTGAGGACTAACATCCAAAAACCAGTGTTATGGATATAACAGGTACCCCTGGAGCAACCTGCTCCCTACAGCTGGCAAGAAGGTCATACCTGAGAACCAGTCTCCTTGGGCAAAGTCACCTAGGGAGACGTGGTGTAATTAATGGAATGGTTAAAGTTGGAAGGGACTTTAAAAATCATCTAGTTCCAGCACCCTGCCATGGGTAGGGACACCTCCGCCAAGACCAGGTTGCTCAAAGCCCCAGCCAGCCTGGTCTTGAACACTTCTAGTGCTGGGACATCCTCAACTTCTTTGGTTAGTTGTGTGGATACTTATCTGGGCTTGTGCAGTAGTCTCCCTCCCTCATTTGAAGTCTTCTACTACTGAATGGAATAATGAAAAGAAGATATTTTGACTCTGGGTTGTTGATTTTGAAGCCTGTGGATGGGGTCTGCTGCTGCCCACGTTCTTGGTCCCTGGAAGCCAGGAGCTGAGGGCACCAAAGGCATTCAGGGCTCCTGAGAGATCCCATGGACTGCAGAGCAGGTACTTTTCCACTATAAAAATGTGAGTGCCTGACTAAAGTGAAAACTACGCACAGAATCACTCAGGTTGGATATTTAATTCATCTTGGCAAGTTCTTAGATTCTATGACAGGTTTTGAGAAGTCTTACACCTTGGTGGGTGTTGATAGAAAACAAGGAAATTAGTCCTAAAGCTACAAATATACAAAAGTGATCCTTCACCTGATCCTTCAGCCCATCTATCATTAAAATTTCACCTCCAGTGATGATTGAGAGGTGGGCTATAACAAGTTTTATCTATATGTACGCATATATATACAGAGGAAAGCACATCCATATGCATATGCAGTGCCCACCCTGAGTTATGCTTTCAGGGTACAAATAATGTCAGCATCATTTTGCCCACTGACCAGGTGATGCTGGACAGATGGTGAGCGCAATGCGCACCCACAGTGACCATCTTGAACTTCTGACGGAGCAGGGGGAGAAAATTATTTTGCAGCTCAGATGAAATGCTTATACTATTGCAGTGGTATTTATGTAACACACTGTATTCCTGCAACAGCTTGCTCTGAACCAGACTGTATTTTTTTTGATGGAACTGAGTTAAAAGATGCAGAGTTTGGGCAAGCCAATAATAGGTTTGTGGCTAAGACGGGGAATTAAAAGGCTCTACAGGCTCCAGGAATAAAGTCAGTCAGTCATTTACTCCCACTAACAGAGATGGCTCAATTCTCATGGGCACACCATTTTTTCTCATTATATTTATTCCTTGGGCTGATTTGTGAAATTTTAGTTAATGCCGTAACATTTCACAGATATGTTTACTACTCAGTGGGCCGTGTGGCTCTGTGTTTCTGCCAGTCGTATGGGTGCTATGGAGAAGAGATGGATTGTAACAGGTAAAATTAAAATGAGCATACCTGTAATGTAGGTGGAGAACAAAACCACTTAGGCACTGTTATTCTTGCCACCAGAACAACAGAAAGAATCACTCCTGTGCATGTTCCTGTTAAACAAATCAGAAAGGTCACTGGCAGAGGTGAAAACTTGAGCTTTCTAATTAAAAATCTCTGCTTACTGATTCCTCTTCTGAGTTCAAACCATCCTTCAACATTCCTGCACAGTGGACACTGCCAATGTCCTTACAAGTAGAGTTTGATCAAAAGAAAAAGAAAAGGAAAATAAAAGAATAATCTCCTGGCCAGATTAAGGAGGTGTTCTTTTCTTAGAGAGTGTCTTGTATGGTCCTCTACTGCCCCATGTCCTAGTTCAAGCAGCCATCCCAGGCTGCTGCAGTGCTCAAGAGGAGTCATGCTTGGGGAGAAGACTCTGGATCACAGCGAACATTGCCCATTTTCAGAGCTTTGTGCAGAAAAGCAAGCAGCAAGACCATCAGTGGCGAGGTACTTCTTCCTGCTTTGGTGTTTTTGCAGGTGCCTGGTTGGGAATCTTTACTTCTTGCTGTTTGAGACCAAGCTCCCAGTAATTCATCTTGGCTCTCTGAAGCCCCAGACCTGGGATTTAGCAGAGTTCTGCCCAATGAAGGATCATTCAGCAGCACAAAACTGTAGCAGCAGGGGACCTTTCACAGCAGGGGAATATTAAACACTTGACTTAAATGAAAACTTACTAAAGTTGCTCTGAATACCAAATTTCTGCTCGCTGCCTCACCAAATTCCTGTGATGTTATCCCTGTGAGAGAGCATTCCAGAACAGGTTCACTCATCTGATTTTTGCTACCTCTGTATTTCAGCTGTGACTACAGAGGGATAATAGAGCATCATTTTTTTTCTGACATGATTTGAAATGTAGACAAGTAGTCTGGCAGAATTTAAATATTCACTGGGACTTTGTCCTTAATAACCACCACTGCGAAATGCTCCGATGTTGCCTTCTAAATGATGCAACACAAGTTTTATGAGGTGCGCAGGTTAAATGTAAATAATTATCAGTTCTCAGATTCTCATCTAGTCAGGAGAGATGCCAAGAGTTTGTGTGTTTATCTTCAGATCTATTGGGAAATTTCCCAAGAGCATGAGCTCTCAGACATTTAGTCAAAACATCTAGTGATAACTGTCTCCAGAACATTCAGCAGCTCTTTGATTGACATATTTCTCATCAACAAGTTGGCTTTGTTTACACGTCTCTGAGAAGTACATAGGCGATGATGGAAAAAACACAACCAGACTTTTCTGTTCTTAGACTTTCTTCTTCTGGCAAGAGAGGTTTTATTTCAGGAATGTTACCAAGCCCAGATTTGCTAACACTAACCAGCTGGGCTATGCCAAAGTGGCCATGCAAAACAGCTTGCAAAGACTCCTCGAGGAGTTTTCCAGCAGCTCTGATCTGAAGCAAGATCGACAGAAGGCAAAAGAAAGCTACTTCTTTTTTTTTTCCCCACCTTTTTTCTTTTTCCTTCAGTCCAGCTCTGCTTTCTGGACTGAGAGCAGTTTTGCCACTTCTGTCAATTCTCCTTTTTAAGAAGCAGGTCCTGTGTCTCTGCACAATGCATGTGCAATTTCTAATACACCCATAGAGCTGTCAGGTTCTATTTTACTCTGCTTAATTGCAAACCATTGGTTCTTATCAGTTTGACCAACTCTAACAAATCCTCTCCTTCCTCAGCAATCTAAAATCTTGCCAGGGGTTTCCTCAAGCTCTACTTCCAATGTGCTGCTGAGAAAACTCATCATCAGCTGCATCTCCAGGAAGCTGGTTTATCAAGTCTCAGAAATGCCTGTAATACTGATTTACCTCATGTGATTGTTGCAGTATTTAATTTATTTATGAACACACTATCACCTCACAGGTGAGGTGTTTTCTGTGTTTTCTCATAGCACTTCTCATTATGGTTCCTAAAGTTCTGGGCCCCTCACTACAAAAAGGACATTGAAGTGCTGGAACATGTCCAGAAGGGAGCCACCAAGCTCATGAGGGGTCTAGAGAACAAGTCTCCAGAGGGAGATGAGCATGTTGACTTTGGAGAAGAGGAGGCTGAGGGGAGATGTCCTTGCCCCCTACAGCTACCTGAAATGAGGTTGTAGAGAGGTGGGTGCTGGCCTCTTCTCCCAAGGGAATAACAGCAGGACCAGAGGAAATGGTCTGAAGTTGCAGCAGGGGAGGTTTGGACTGGATATTAGGAAGAATTACTTTGCTCAAAGAGTGGTCAGGTACTGGAACAGGCTGCCCAGGGAGGTGGTGGAGTCACCATCCCTGGAGGTATTGAAGAAACATGTTGATGTGGCACTTCAGGGCATGCTCTAGTGGCCAAGATTGTAGGATGTAGGTTGTGTTTTTGTGTACAGTTGGACTTTGTGACCTTGGAGGTCCTTTCCACCTGTGCCAACACTGTGCTTCTGTAAATATGCACACCCCAAGCTGCTAGCGGGAAGAATTCTGTGATTCTTTTCTTACCACATTAATTCATGCAGTGAGACCCAAACCAGCTAAGGAGAGCAGTGGGCATTGCCATGAATTTTGACTCTGATGCAGATTTGAAGGAGGTGAACTGTCTCCTGCCTACTGCCTTCCTCAAACTCAGTTTTGCCAGGGTAACAGTTTAAAAAAACATGCCAAAAAAAATAATCAGGTCTGGAAATGCACAATGAGAAGAGCACAGCCATGCCAGAGAGAGGGTGTCAGCAGGTGGCTAAACACAGAAGATGAAAAGACTATTGTTTCAAAATATTGAAAGTTGGGTGAGGAAAAGAGAGGGAACTCAAAATAAGCCCTCCTTTGCCCACTGCCATTTCAGCGTGAAGGTACTCAGCAAGCAGATGTCTTCTGCCGGCGTGGCAGCTCCTCAGGGAAGGTGGAGCCTCCTCAGCTGGGAGAGCTGAAGATGCCCTGGAAGTACTTGTAGAAATGACAAGATCCCTTTCAGAGGGATGAGGTGACGTAACTTAATCAGCCTTATCTGCTCCTCAGTCTGCAAGCAAGCTGCGGCACTTTTTTTTGCCCCACACCATATGGGTTTCCAGCTGCTGCAAACCTCCCAGGTGAGAAGCCTTGAGTCTGAGGTGGTGGCTTGCATCCTAGAGGAAGGAAGCATTTCTTTTTCAATGCACAGCCCTGAGAGTCAATGTAACCATGAGAGCAAGAGAAATGACTTCAGGGTAATTGTACCCCCATTGCCCTTAATCAACACTGGGTGGACCTGACCCACAGCCTGAGCAGCCCTCCTTGCTCAAGCAAAGGCACTCAGGTGCCTGTCCCTCAAAGTAAATCAATAAAACCTCAGAGCTCATAACTGTGAGATGATACGGGAAAGTCTACTGTATTATCCAGCAATTAGGAAGATTTCTGGTTTTAAATCCACAGCTAGTGAGAGTTCTTGAAAAAAAAATAATGAATAGCTGTTTTGGAACAGAAAGAAGGACAAGCTGTTTCAGTCATCATTTTATTACTAGCTCACAAGGGAAATCAGTGAATCTACCAATGGTTCATGCAATTCTGTTGCCAGCTTCTCAGAAAGGAAATGTCATGTCTAGCAACTTGTTTTTCTATTGCAGCAATTAAAGTACATAGGAGGCCACAACAAAATCAATACAAAACTGGTAAATCTGTAATGAATGACAGCAAAATACTGATCTTCTTGCCTAAAGAAACGCCTGTCTAAATGCCACCGCAGGGTTAGGCAGTATAAGGGTTTTCTGGGTGATTTTTGAAGGCTCTGCCATTTTTTTTATCGCTTATTTTTGTATAGATCACCAAGTGGCCTCGTGCTTCTTGCTTATTTTGTTTGCTTTTCCTCTGAGGAAATTACATTCAAGAGCAAATTTTCAAGGCTTGAGCTATCCCTGAGGAGAGTGTAAGTTAAGCTTCATGGAATGCGTGCCTGGGCTGCTGCTGGTGAAACCCTTGGAGGGGCTCACCAAGTAGCAGAGGAGGCAATATTGGGGAACCTCATGATTTTTCTCCAGCTTTTCCTCCATACTTTTGCCCCAGCCAAACAAATTCTGCTTCTGTTTTTGATCCCCCAAAACCCCCAACATTTATGGCAGGGCGGCACCCACTTCTCTCAGCTCATCCATCTGCGATAGACAAGTAGGTGCCTTCCTTCAGTGAGCCATGGCCAGCGGTCCAGGGATGGCTATCAACTTCTGATATCCACCTGAATTCTGAATTTTTGAAACAAAAAGATGTTTTCAGCCAGTGGGGACTGCCTCTGTGTCTGAGTTCTTTGTTGTATGTCAGACTTGAAGTTTTAAAAGGCCCCATTATTTCAGCTTTCTCCATGGGAACTCTCTCCGCGGTAGGCTGCCCTTCCAAAGCCACCCTTACCATGGTCCATCTTCTGCCCTTTGCAGTTACCATCAAATCACTCTTTTGCTTCTTTTCAAAAAACCCAAACTGAGTTCCTTTTGTACTTCTATTATCCAGAGGAACCTTCCCAGCTAATAGTGCACATTTTTTTCCCCCTCCCTGTGGAAATATAGGTAGGGGCTCGCTCTTGCCTCTGATGGGTTCCTCCCTGCCCTGCAGTGCAACATTCAGTAGGAGAGGCAGTAAGCACTTACAGCATGAGCTCAGTACCCAGGTAACATTCAGTGCTCAGAAATAAATGCAGATCAGCCCTACAGCCTTCACAGATGTAATCTCATCTGTTGTGGTTTGGGGTTGCTTTTTTTATTTTTATTTTCTTTTTACTTTCCACCTGCTCTTCCATCAAAACTGGGGCCAAATGGGTTTCTAAGAAGAACCAGCTAATGCTTTGGATTGTAGCTAGGGCCTCTGCTTACGCACTGCATGTGTGTCTGGTGGGGCTTTTTGTTTGGTTTTTAGTTGCAGGTTTGTTTTTCCTTCATCTGCCAAATTGTTTTCTAGTGCTGGAATGGTTTGGTCTGCTGTACTAAATGCTCATTGTGTCTGTCACACGCTTATCCTATTTCAGCAGTGAGAAATCAATAGGAATTGATTTGAGAATGTCCAGTCTTATAAAGTATTGAGTAGGGCGCTGGGACAAATGCTGAGTTGATGGCATAACATATAGATTTTAACAAAGCCTATAGCCCCAAGTATGACAACCTTGTTTAAAAAGGATGGTTGGATTCCAAGGTGTTAAATGTGTTCGTTCCTCTCTACACCCTCGGCTTTCAGACAGTGCCAATTTCCATACCAGCTCTCTTCCAGCTGAAAGCAGAGTGTAAGCACACTCTATAGTCCTCGCAGAAGATTACGTAGGGAAGAGGGAAAGTATTGCATTTAGAAACAGAAATGCTGCCAGCAAATGCTATTTCAGCAATTACCTATGTTTAGTAATTATGCTAATGTTGATTCTCAAAAGGCTGTTATTTGCTCAGCATGTTATTCATACTTTATCTCTCTACCTGCCTAACCCTTTATTTTCACTCTAGCTATTACTGGTTGTTTGTCAAGTTAAGTGATGTTTGCAGCACCAAGTGTTGTCAAGGTACTGTTGCTTTAGCTGGATTCCTATTTTTCCAACGCCGGCTGCTGTGATTTTCTGCTCATCACTACTACATGGCTTTGGGAATTGCATTTCACTGCTTTCAAGAGACCTTGGGTGCTGCAGGTGCTGTTGGTACTTAGGGCTTGGGATGAGCGAGCAGCTCCTACGGTCTGTAACAACATGTTTGATGAAGTGTGATGGGTGTCAGTTCCCAAGTGTTGAACTGACGCACAGGGGGAACCCGTGTGCTCCTGTACTGCTGGATCAGTGCTCCACCTTGAGCCTGCATCCTGGCAAACAGCAACGGAGAGTCAACCACGAAAAGACCCCCAGCACACACTCCCATGAATATGACCAGCAGGAAGTTTAAATGGCAGAAATACCATACCTGGAGCTACTCAAGTTACAGATGATAGAACAAGGGGTAATGGCTTCAAGTTGCGCCAGGGTAAGTTCAGGCTAGATATTAGGAAATATTTCTTTACTGAAAGGGTTGTCAGGTATTGGAATGGGCTGCCCAGGGAGGTGGTTGAGGCACCATCCCTGGAGGTATTCAAGAGAGAAGTTGACTTGGTACTCAAGGATATGGCTTACTGTTGGGTGGTGTTGGGTGGTGTTTATAGTTGTTGTTTTGAGGTTTTTTTTTCGTTTGTGTGGGTTTTTTTCCCTATTGGTTGGACTAGATGATCTTAAAAGGTCCCTTCCAACCTAGGTGATTCTGTGATTCTGATCTGTTCAATTTGTGGAGGTACCTCAGGAGATGCCTGCACATTTAGATGTAGTACCTCTCCTACAAAGACAGGATGAGAGGGTTGGGGGTGTTCCATCTGGAGAACAGAAGGCTCCGGGGAGTCCTTAGAGCCCCTTGCAGTACCTAAAGGGGGCCTAAAGGAGGGATGGGGAGGAACCCTTTATGAGGCAGTGGAATGATAGGATGTGTGGGGGCAGTTTTAAACTGAAAAGGGGAGATTCAGATGAGAAAAGAAGAAATTCTTTACCCTGAGGGTGGTGAGGCACTGGAACAGGTTGTCCAGAGAAGTTCCCCATTCCTGGAGGGGATCCAGGCCAGGCTGGATGGGGCTTGGAGCAACCTGGTCTGGTGGGAGGTGTCCCTGCCCAGGGCAGGGGGGTTGGAACTGGATGATCTTCAAGGTCCCTTCCAACTCTAACCATTCTATGATTCTATGATCCTGCAAACAGCAGCCTAAGCTGAAGAAGAAAGTGGTGTGGTGTGGCATGGTAGGGAGATGAGCCTGCCAGCCTCAATATTGCCTGCTGCAATAGGACGAGGGGTAATGGACTTAAGTTGGAGAAGGGTAGATTTAAGTTGAATATTAGAAAAAATTTCTTTACACTGAGGGTGGTTGAGCACTGGCCCAGGTTGCCCAGGGAGGTGGTTGAGGCCCCTTCCCTGGAGATATTCAAGGNGGAGATATTCAAGGGGAGGCTGGATGAGGCCCTGGGCAACCGGGTCTAGTTGGGGGTGTCCCTGTGACTGCGGGGAGGTTGGACTAGATGACCTTTGGAGGTCCCTTCCAGCCTGGAGGATTCTATGATTCTATGATTCTAATATGAGACAGTAATATTGGGCATGTTTAATTTACCAGTATAGATACAGCTTTTTGACAGCTTGACACCACATTGCAGTTTCTCCATAACATACAGCAGGCTCAAACACATGGCGCTGCTTTGCACACATTAATAAACTAAATTGCCCTGCAAGAAGATGCTGGTTTCAAGTAGCAATTGTATCTCACTTGAACTTTATGTCTCCAACTTTCTTACTTTCTTCATTGATTTTTTTTTTTCTTGTAATTTTCCACCATGTTCCTGCAGTTCAGGGAGCAGTTCAGGAGTCCTCCTGTGGTTAATTTAGCATCTATTAGCTTTTTATCAACTTATTTGTAAATTAATTGTTAGGACTTCCTTAGAGGGAAAGAATTATATCTGATCCTCGACACTCTGTATGGAGCGAAACGCAGCCTACAAAGAAGAGCAACGCTCCCACGCAGGGGTGTGCAGTCTCTGTAAGCAGCGATGTTAGCAAAGAGCCGGCTTGTTTAAATGGTCAAGATAAGCAAGGTACAAATAAGGCTGACTTGGCATGTGTGTTCATTAACTTAGATGTGGGAGCTTTGAACTGAAGAGAGAAACGATTAAGCTCTAATTGTATCTTCTTTAAGGGGGCATTTTGAACAGCTAACCCTTTTGTACGGAGGCTCTTTTCACACACATCACGTCTTCCTATGGATAAACAGCCCTTTATCTCACTTGACTTTTCTGTTTTCCTTTCCTTGTGAAATGCTGGATCTGATTTAAGTCCTAATGTAACATGCAGCGTCCAGTGACTCAAAATTCAATACATCTTCCTTGTTGTCTCTTTCCTTTCAGAAAGTCTTCATCAATGAAACCCTTGAAGATGTTTTAAATGACCAATCTAGAGTAATGCTCTTTAGCTGTGTAATCAGAGATGATTTGCTGAATGATTGTGGTGTACATTAAGCGATTGTTCAAGCAAATGAGGGCAAAGTTGCTAAGGCTTGTTTCCCTCCCCCCAAAGGGCAATGCAAAGTAGCAGGAACACTGACTGTATATGCCACTATTACTACAGAATATGGAGTATCCATTAACAGACAGGAAAGTCAATATGTCGGGTATTTGGAAGCTTTCCATTCACCGCAAGTCCAGCACAAAGCACGGGCCACAATGATAGATCGTGTTGACCTGTTTCTCAGACTGGGTACTGAATCATACGTGCACCCTCCTTATTTTCCCCAAATGCACCTGCAGATGCAGTTAACCGCTTTGCACATTCGGTTGAAGCTCAGATTAAGTGCTGAAACGTGCAAATCTTGTATTAAATGCAAGTTCTTCCTACAGCATATGTTACCTTCTTTGTCTCCAGGCCAGCTGTCACACTACACACGCATAGAATACAGTCAGGGTAACAAGAAAGAACAACAAAATATAGCCATAAGTGACAAACCTCAACTGTCACACTTTAGATTTACTCCACCAACTTGGGCTCAGTACAATTGCAGCAGTTTAAGCAAACTGGAGAAGTTTAAATCAACCTTTTTCCCACTCCGTGAGAGCATCTTGGACCAGGAGGTGATCCCACATCATGTGTGTTAGCCCCTTCAGTATTCACCCTAAGGGGTTGCTGTATCCACATTGTCTCTGCTGTTTCTTGGCTTCATGTGTATAAATCACCCCTGGAACCTCATACAACTGAAGCTTCTTTTAGCTTAATCAATTCCAAATATTTGTCTTCCTAATCTGAAAGTCTTTCTGCGCCTACTTATCAGCTGAGTTGAAGCCAAGATCAGGCTCTCAGCAGTAAATATCTCACAAATGAGCTTGTGGAAAAAGAAGAAAGAATAGAGGACTTCAGTGGTCTGTGTAAGGATTAGAGATTACTATAACAGCACAGAATTTACAGGAGTTTGAAAACATAGGGGAGGTCTGATTCAGACAAGAAATATGATAATTTGTGGCCAGAGGGAATCAGGGAGGGTTTAGACAAACTGGAAATTACCTTTTGGTGCTCCTTTACTGTAATTCCTATAACTCCAATTATAGCAATACAATGGGTTGTTTATCTCTTGTTTTATAATACCAGGCCTTATGCATGACATAATCCATCCAACACCTCTTAATGAATACATTATTCTTATGATGCTGAATTATGCAGGGGGGGGTTTGCTTTTCTTTAACAGACAATATGGAACAAATATATATTTAGGAAGCCAAAGAAGCCCTCATGGACAAGCCAGTACAACCCTTTTGGGGATCCCATGGGCAAAGCCTGACTCAGGCAGAGGATTTGATACACAGGGAGATATTTGGGTTACAAATCAATCAAACAAATCAGAATGCCCCAAAGGACAGAAAGGGCATAAAAGTCCTGATTTTTCTCACCAGCAAGAGTAACCCATTACACTGTGTTACCAGAAGCACCGTTGTCTCCTCTCCTGAGGAAAGCAAGGCATAGTGAAGATCAGTGTTACACAGGCTCTGCACTGGAATTCAGCTTGTGAACCCAGTACTGGTGGGGTGATGGACAGGAAGCTCTGGTTCCTCACCAACACTGGCCCACACTGCATGGATATGGAATGCCGTGCCTCCGTTCAATTTCTGAACCTAAGGTGAGGTCCATTTTTTTTTTTTTAGTGGGCACTGAGATATTCTACATAAATCTAAATCTTTTATTAAAGACCTTCGCTTAGTAAAGTGAGATAATTCTCCTCCACAGAATGACCCACATGACCTTGGTCTCCAACAGTTAGTCCCTGGCTTAGGCCTTGTGGCTCTTATAATTCCTTCCCTTTGGTTTGACTTGTGGGTTTTCTTCTTCATAAACAAATTCCACATTAGGTTCCTTGCATAAATGTCCTGTTTTGCGGTTCCTATTTATTTTCTGTTCCCCAGACAGAAGGATTTCTGCTCTCAAAACCAGTATCTTTGAGCCTTCACACCTTGGTTTCTGGGAGGTATCCTCCCCAGCAGCACTGCTATATCTCCAAAGCACTTTGAGCCAGTAAAAAAACCCACCTTTGGTCCACAGCTTTACCATAGAATCATAGAATGGTTAGAGTTGGAAGGAACCTTGAAGATCATCCAGTTGCAACCCCCCTGACATGAGCAGGGACACCTCCCACCACACCAGGTTGCTCAAAGCCCCATCCAGCCTGGCCTTGAACCCCTCCAGGAATGGGACATCCACAACTTCTCTGGGCAACCTGTTCCAGTGCCTCACCACCCTCACAGCAACGAATTCCTTCCTAATATCAAATCTAAATCTCCCTTCTTCTAGTTTAAAACCATTACCCCTTGTCCTATCACTACACTACACTTCCATGTTTTCTTTCAGAAAGTCCCTTCCACCCTCGAGAAGCAGCCAGCAGAGCTGCTGCAGGACCTGCAGATGGATGGCTGTCCTCAGAAAGTCTTCTCCTCCTCTTCCTCATCCTCTGCTCTGCTTTCAACCATCTCGGGCTTTTTTTTTTCTTTTATTTTTAACAAAAGCCTCTTTGCCTGCTGCTGGATGGCAGCAGAACAGATGCTACAGAATTATGTTTCAAATCTATCTTTACTCTCAGGCAAAACTCAATATTTGGGGGCATGGTTGGGTCAGAATTATTTCTTCATGGCCTTTGGGTATTCATTAAATACACACAGCTGTGGGGTATTATCCCTTTTCCGTTACATTATATTACTTTCAATAATAGCTACAATTTAGCAAGTGAACATACAACAAAGAAAAACACACAATAAAAGCTTATGGCTACACCGTAACTCCGTGAATTCAAGGGGTTAAAAAGGCAAAGACTCTCTAGTTGTATTAAGCTACTTGGTAGGTAGGAATTTCATCACAGAGGTCCTAACTCTGCGAATTATTCAGCCTCTGGAAGTTCACAGGCCAATGGAGGTGTGGTTTTTTTTAATCTGCAAACCTTTTCCCCATGTTGAAATCCATTACATTCCATATGTTAAACTCATGCTAAAGCTTTTGCTCAAGATAAGGATGTTTAGGAGGTTTTGTAACTAAAAACTGATCTGAAATGACCAAAGTTTCCAACTTGGGCAAACAGGCTGAAAAACCCCAAAAGGTGAAATTATTAAAAAGTTCAAAGGTTTCAATCCTCTTCTTCAAGTAAAAGCAATAGTATTTTGAAGCTGTGAAATCTGGTGTAAAATCTCCTTGCAATGAATTTCTAAATTTCCCATTCTGGAGGCTTTGTTTTGTATCCAAAATACTGTTTGGTATTAATTGGAAACGTGATTTCATAGAATCATAGAATGGTTAGAATTGGAAGGGACCTTGAAGATCATCCAGTTCCAACCCCCCTGCCCTGGGCAGGGACACCTCCCACCACACCAGGTTGCTCCAAGCCCCATCCAGCCTGGCCTTGAACCCCTCCAGGGATGGGGCAGCCACAGCTTCTCTGGGCAACCTGTTCCAGTGCCTCACCACCCTCACAGCAAAGAATTTTTCTTCTGGTATCTAATCTAAATCTCCCCTCTCCCAATTTAAAACTGTTCCTCCTTGTCCTTTTTTGATACTTCCTTCAGCTCTCCTGGAGCTCCCTTCAGATCCTGGAAGGCTGCTCCAAGGTCTCCCCAGAGCCTTCTCTTCTCCAGGCTGAACAGCCTCAGCTCCCTCAGCCTGTCCTCACAGCAGAGGTGCTCCAGCCCTCTAACCATCCTCGTGGCCCTCCACTGGACCCGCTCCAACAGGTCCATGTCCTTTCTATGTTGAGGAATTAATATATGAGGTTGCTGAAGGAGCACCTGTGAAACAAATACGCTGGTCACCTGGGCAAAGTTAATGAGGCACAAGAAAAGCTACTCCTTAATATTACTTAAACCAAATTTTCCAGTTTACTTATATTGTCATTTGTTTTTTATTACTTTGGGGTCTGCTTCAGTCTGGGCCTTGCCCTTTAGCTCAGTGATACCTATGAGTATAAGCTAATCTTCTAGGATGAGATCGGTCTCTTTTCTCACAACAATTTAACAAAACTGAGTTATTTTCACTGGACTGAGAGTATTCTGAGGAAGGATCCCGCCTGTCATCTTCAAAAGTTCATGTCGTTAATCTCAGAAGAGACACGAGGCTTGATCCTGGCTGAGGGACTGGGCAAAGCGAGCACCGAGGGACGCCGGGGCCCTCTCCCGCCGGTTGAATAACCAACTGTTAATACATATGAACCTGCTTCTGCCAGGCAGCCTCTGGGCTGGAATGCGTGTGAGAGAGAGCCCAGATGGATTTTAGCATTTAACAGTCAACCGTGAGAGACAACAGCTCAACAAAAACAAAGGCAACCTGCTCACAGACATGGTAAAAAATATCAAGCCCACCTTCTGCTCTGATAATAATGCCAGCTTTTATTGCCCATCGGTTACATTTCCCAACAAGCTTTTTCTTTCTTTGTTTTTTTTTTTTTTTTTTTTTTTTGGCATATCACCATGCTGCCCATGGGAGGAATGTTGTTCTCCTCCAAATACCTCATTAAAATTTACCTATGACAAGATGTCTACAAAACACTTGCTAACAGCGGGGCAGGCTGCACCGTGACAGTCACTTCCAACACCAAATAGAATCATAGAATCATAGAATGGTTA
>VZRU01004334.1:6389-47199 GCA_013398155.1 Pedionomus torquatus
TTTGTGTTGTCCTCCCCCCGCCCCCCCCCCCTTTTTTTTTTTAAATAAGCTTTATCTAAAAGAACAAAACTGAAACCACTGAAGCCAGTCTCAAGCCAGCAGAGTTGTCTCTAACCAGCGATTCAACTTACTGTAGCTACAGTGCCAGCGATCACTTACCAATTTCACACAGAACAAAATACAATTTTATTCACCTAAGTCTAACATAACCCTGGAAAGTAGTATTTCTTAGATGTTTTGTAAAGATACTTATGTCCCATACAAATTTAAGTTAGAATCTCATTTTAGTATCTTTGCTAGAAATATTCCTTTCCCTACCATATCTGCAGAGAAACTGACCTTTGAGCTTGTAACTTTTCAAGCTCCTCATAGTGAATGATGTTTATAAAATTACATGCTTTGTTTTGTTTTTTTTCTGCAGAGAGTCCAAGGCAAAGAACATCATGGGGAGAAGAGGAGGGAAAAAAGTAAAGTAATAATAAAAACCAAACAAGTGCTGCTCCTAGGATACAAAATATCACACACAGCAGTAATTAACTCCTAGGCTTCAACTACGGAAGAATTTACGTACAACAACCCAGAAAGAAATTCAAATCTTTAAAACGGATTAAAATTAGGGAAGGATACAGCACAACGCTTCAGTGTTAACAGCTCTCTACTGAATGCAAGAGCTTGAAATAGTTACACAACACAAACTTCTTGGTTTTAGCACAAGCTTTTAGTCCTAGGGGCTATAGCCAGGACTACAATATTCTACAGCTTGTTCAGGATACAGTTCTAGCTGCGCTTTCTTTCTTTGTGTGTGTATAGCCTTAGAAATTTATGGGAAGCATTTAATAACCACACACAGGGCAAGGACTGAGGCTCTGGTGTTCTGTACACAGAACAAACTGTTAGTTGTTGCACAGAGTCCTAACATAAAAGGAGAGTTCAAGTATGGCTCTCAGTGCTCAACACTCCGTTTAAGAACCGGAGGAGTAATTAAATAACCTCTGTACGCTGGAGAATTTGCTACCCAGGCTACAGAATCAGAATTGTAAACCTCATCGTACCCAGAGATGTGTGTTGCACCTGCAGAAGAGTGAAACAGCACAACAAACTGAGCCACCTCCCTGAGGGCTGAGCGGGTGGTGGGTGGTTCATGTCACTGGCCCAAATAGCTGGAGCTATTTCTCAGTGAGAAGTTTACATTTTAAGGTCAGATTCAAGCTACACGTTCTCCACCTGGGTACAACCTCACTTCACTTTCCTACGCAGGTCATACCACCCAGTTCAATGCATGCCCAGTCTATTTTCAAGGCTCTCAAAGGTGTCACCTTCTTACAAGAAGGTGCTTTATTTGCTCCGAAGCACCTCCACGAGCACTGGCTGAGACCACAAGATTTCCTCACATTAAACAAAGCAGCAATAAATAAGCTTGAGTGTGATTTCAGGGGATCTCTGCATACAATGGACCGATTATGAAACGCAAACATTGGCAGAAAAACACTTTGGAGCTGCAGTATTGTTCCTGAGCAGATTGCACAATATTTTATGAATTGCTGTTTGTTGGCTTGTTTTTGACATGGTACAATGCAGCAGAAAGGACTGATGGGGTAAGAAACTGCAGTAACTTCGGGAGAACCTGCCTGCATTTGCCTAATCTCCGGTATCGTGAAACCCGCTACCGTATTAATTCTATGAAAGTGGGAATTAAGTAGTTTTCCACCCTTTTTGAGAGCTGCGTTTTCCCAGGAGTGCGTGTCAGACGGCACTATCAGACTGTGTGATGGTTAAAACTGTTCCCTCCCCACCTCTGGACGAGCAGATGCCTTTCAGACAGGAGTTTGTGGTTACCTGACAAGAACAGGTGGTTTGTTCCAGGCTCTTGAAGGATGGAAATGAGTGTAAGCACCCAACAGGCATCGCTGACAGACAATACGATTGTGGCCACAGGCACACAAGCCATACTTTGATTTGTCACAGAAATTGTCAACTGATAATTAAAAAAAAACAGTATAACTAACACCATGGAAAGCATGGATGAGAATCAAACTGTTCAATACAACTCAGATTCTTTAATTTGTTTGTTTGTTTACAACATCCAGTTGTATTTAAGGGAGGAAAAAAAAATAACCAAGCAACCAAAAAACCCTCATTCAGATTAGACTGTTCTCTACGGTACCTGAGCACTTGGAACATCACAGCTACGTGCAGGGAGCAACACAGTTAATGCTCAGACCTTCAAGTAATTGGTTGCTTAGCTACAGACATTTACATTTCCATCGCTGGGGGCCTATTGCTCAGCTAGAATCAAGCCGATTTTTAAATATGAAATCGATGCATTTGCTAATTATTTCTGAGGCCTCCCTGCACTGGACAGATATAAAAATACACAAAGAAAACCCTGAAGGGATGGGGAAGAAAAGCAAGCATTCGATTTGTATACACATTTCCTTCTCTATTCTCCATTGTTTGGGTGGACAAGATTAAAGGGATATTATAAAAATAATCACACCTACCAATAATGCTGATGTAAATTCAGAAATATTTATTTCAAGCTGTGACAACGAGAATCTAGGTCGATTTTAAATCCTCTGAATTTCTACCAGTCTGAGATCATTCAGCCATTAGTTTTTTCCCATTTATTTTCTTGTCATGACTGCACTGTAATATAGCACTGCTGTAAGTATCACTTCAAGATATCTCAGAATAAATGGTCTACATTTAGGTTTAGCAGGTTTAGTCACTATGAAAGCTCTTGCCTGACTCCCCGACTGTAATACCTTACCCTTCTTTGCCGATCTCTCCAACTTTAAGCGCTTCACCAAGTGGCTCTTTACCAAGTTTGGTCAAGTTCATCTTGGTCTCTAGGGTCATTAGAAAAGATCCATTGTAGGACATTTCCAAATCAATCCAAAGCCCTAAAATTAACAACAACGAAAATGTCATTTTAAGAACAGTCACAATCACTTTAATGTCAAACCAAAACTCATTTTGAAAAAGTCTATACATCATACTTTTTCTCCAGCTGATCATGTTGATAATTCACAAATAATTAAAAGCTTATCAAAGGAAGTTTTCTGCTTACATTAAGCATATGGAACAGAGTTGAATGTTCAGATATGAATCAAAGCCACGCTGAAAGACAGATCAGTGAGTACAGCTAATGATCTAAAAAAAGGAGTGTGATTTATGCACACCTAAACTGCTCAAGAGATCTGAATCAAGATAAAGAAAACAGAATACAGTTAGGGATTCACTTCAAAACTATTTAGAGTACTGCTCCAAGCCAAACAGTTATGGGGACACTTCTCTATATATTACTTACACTGTCCCAATGAAGCAAAACTTGAAATCCCAGAGCAATACTGCTTGTCACCCATCACAACCTGCAGCCTCTTTTGCTTTCAACAACGGTGTATCAAAGAAGCATGGAAAGGTTCGCTCAGTAACTCAGCTATAGACATTCTTCTTATGACTCACAGCAAAAAGGGTCATTACTTAAAACTATTCTAGATGTGTGGTATTAAGTTAAAGCCTATTGTCTGGGCAGCCTATTCGCATATTGACACGACCAAAAGAATTGTCTGGGGAATAACAGCAAGGTTAGGTCCTGCCTCTTAAGTGACACCCTGCAGTCACGGCGATTAAAAAATGCTGGAGGGTATTGGTGATCCAGAGATTAGAAATCAGATGCTACTAAGCAGAGATCATTCATCTTCCTTTTCCAGACATCACAGCTGCACACAATATGCCCTACCAGTATCTGTCACATCAATCACTAGTGCAGTCTACTTTTATTTACTTATTCAGAAGCAATTAATGGTAACTACTGTTTGGGTTTGATTGATCTAGAAAAGACACACTTTTTCAGCTACCGACCCAACTGCTTTGCTTTTCTGGGCCCTAATCCTACCCATTTATATTGACAGAAGCCCAGAGCTCCCAAAGACCAGGACACTGACACATGATAAGATTACGTGTTGGAAGCAGTACTGAAGGCGAGCTACTTTACTAACCCAAATTCTTTTCCATCATGCAGTTTTTCTGTTGTTCTAAAATAAAAGACCAGAACTCAAACACAAGCATATAGAGATTTTTCCTCCTTACAGTAATGAAGTAGCAGGAAGATCACAAGAAAACAGCTAAACAGACCTTTTGGATAACCAATGAGTCAGCGGGCTTCAAACATCAATGTTGGTTTAACAGGAGATCAAATTAAGCAAAGGATGCCATTACTGAGAGGGAAAATTCCTTCTGGCCAGAAAATGTTCATACGCATTTTCCGGAGGGAAAAAGGGAGGTAGAGGAAGAAGGGGAGGGGGAAAGAATTGGGCAGATGGTACAATTTATTCAGAGTTATCTGGTTCCCTAGCCTTGACAGAAGTACAGTAAATAATACAGCATATGTTGTTAACCAAATAGGACTGTAATAACAGAAACAAGATATTTTTTTTTTTCCTAATGTTGTCTGTTAACAAATCCCCTTAGTTGGAGGAGCCACATAATGAAAAAAACAAAAAGTATTTTCCTTGTAATCAAGCACTGGTAAAAAATATGGATGAAACAAAACCACATCACAATTAGTAAACAAATTTTAAACATAAAAGGTAACCTCAAATGACTGATTGTCTCAAACACTTAAATTTTTTTTCAAAGTGTTTGTCCTGGACACTGGCATGAAGTTTTAGGATTTTTTTTCCCCATATGAATTTTACTCATAGGTCAATTTGCCAACAAATACACTTCCCCTTCTGAAAACAAGTAGTTCTGATTATTATCCCCTTATTTATTTATACCCTTTTAAGTACAATAGCAAAACAAGTTATTTCAGTAATTAGCCACGGCAAGCTCTTAAAAACCCACATGCTGAGAGTTCACATGTCATTCAACAATACGAAAGAAGTTACAAGGATTACAAATTCTACCATAAATGTTCACTTGTCACAGTTTAACTGATCAAGAAACTGAAGGAGTTAATTTTTCTCATTGCTACGGTCAGCAATTAATTGAAGCCAAGCGTTCAGCAATCTCCTAAATCCCATCTTGTTACTCAGAACTACAGCCTTTGGTCACAACTAAAGTTGAAAGGAGAAAGGAATTCAAAAAATGTTTAAACCTAGGCAAAGGGAAACTCTCTGACAAGAACCCCAAAGCAAAAGTTTGTTTAAAAAGAAACCACAAAACTACTTGGCAAACATTGTACATATAATAATTTTAAGTAGTTTTCACTTTGTTTTCTGTAGCTCAAAATAATAGTGATAAAAAACCCAACAGTTTTGACTCATAAAGCAGTGTGGAAGTCATTCAGCTTAAAAAAAACCCCATATTTAACATGAAGAACATAAAATGATGCTGTATTTTGAAGTTTCTTTTCAAAGCAAGACTGTATTCTTGTTTTCTTACTTATTACAATTGTCATTTTGGAATCACTGTTTTCAGAACATGACAACTTCTCCTGAAGAGAGTCAAATCTGTTTTCTGCTATGGTACAGAACCAGATCTGTCTCAAGGAGAGGTACGTTGCTCTCTGTAGTCCATGGCAGAATATCTGTCTGCATCTGTTGCACGCAGAGTTTAGTTTAGTTTAGTAATTACTTCCAGTGGAAGGACATGATCATACTTCTGTATCTATAGAATTATGTTTATACTAATGTGTATACTAGAGATACACACTACTCATTACCTTCCTCTGATTAAAACACCCACAAGGTAAGCAGATCAAAACTCTGTTCTCCACAGGTACAAAGGGATGAACCTGGCAAAACCAGAAGAGGAAGCAGGCATTTTACCTCTGTGATCAACATAAGGTCTGAAGGCTTGAAGGATCTTCGGCACTGCTATCCCCATGTCAAGCTCGGTTAGAGTTAGCTCATTCATGAAGTACGGGAGCTAAAAGAACAGAATGTAAAAAATCAAATTCACGTTACGGAATCAAACGTCATTGTTTCCTGAGAGAAGAAAGGTCATTAAACTGAAGGAATGGATTGAGCTGAAAAGCCACCAGTGAAAGAACACAAATACGATTAACACCAATTTCAGTTCTTCCAATTTTAGGATTTCACAGTTATCAATTTCAAAATAATACTTTAGAGAGAGATTCAACATCTGAACTTGGAATGTTTTTAAAACTATGTTGAAGTTCAGAGGCTGACCTTAAGCCTCCAGCATGCTTTTTACTCAAAGCATGTAAAAAGCTCAAGAATGAAGCGTAAATCCTATTTTACTGTGAATAAAAATCAAAGGCTTCTTTGGATTTTAAATTCAGTCACATATTTTAAAGCTGCAGTTATAGCAACAGCTGGGCTATTTTTATCTTCGGCAAACTCTTTCATAGCACATTAGCTTTTCATTCTGTATCATAATTTTAGTGTAACAGAAGAACAGAATTATTTGGGTAATTGTAAGTATTTCTAATTGATAGAAATTCTATCTCCTGTGAACAGACAGTGCTTTAACCTATCAAAAATACATCCATCCCCCATTCCCAGTCTTTCCGCTCAAACTGTTTCCAATGAGATGTTTGGGTACCGTGCTGTCACAATTGTAGAAGCAGCCAGGGCAGAATTAAGTTACTGCTTATTTCCCAAAGCACAAGCAACACTATCTCACAGCTGGTGCTGGCAGCTAAATTTCAGATCTTTTTCAGCAAGATGACATCTTCCCATGCCTTTAGGAAGAAGCAAACTCCTCCCCAAACAACAGGAGCTAAACAGCCCTGTGATTAACTGCTGCTCTACAGAAGTTACAGAATGCAAAGGGAAGACCCAGATATCATTCAAAAGCATAGCTCTTCCCTTCAGCTTTTGAGTTTATGCAGCTGATGCACAATTACACCCCATCACCCCACAGACTGCCCTTTCTCTCTCCATCAGTCCCACTGACCTCTCCTGCAAGCAGTCTGTGTCTCAAGTTGTAATAGAAGCACATTAGAATCGTGGTACTCTGATCTCCTCCACCTTAAAGGCAGTATTTCCCAATGCAGATTTCATAACTTATAAGCAGTTCTATTTATCCCTAAAGTAAATACAGCAACACTTTTACTTTTTATAAAAAGCTTTACAGACAGAAATAGTTAACCCAGTTGTAGTTCATTTGAAATTGAAGCAGCGAAGTTAACATGTTGAGATCCTACTGTGAAATGGATAGCAAAGCTGAACTGGAACATCACATCTTTTACACACAAGCATAAAATAAGTGATTCTCCTACTGTTTTGAAACTTAGAGACTAGGCTTTTGGCTTCCTCCATAAGGAACGTGTAGTACCAGTAGTACTCCAGTTTAGTTACCTTGATTTTGCTGAGTTTCATTTGGATCTTCTTTGACACCAAATCAGACCAATACTTTTCTCCTAAAAAATCCCAAAATATTCTTCCAAGCAAAGCATTCACCCAGGCCTCCTGTTCTTCTTCTTCAGCTTCTGCATGGGCATCTGGCAACTGAAAATACAGAGCAGGTTATTCAGCTCTATAAATTATATAAACTTAGGTCAGAAAAGGCCCCATTTACACTGGGAAGTTCAGTGTTACAGCGCGGGTTATCTAAGAACACTGGGTGCTCAGCACAGATAGCAGTTTTACAACCATATCAACTGGCCTGACACAAGCCTGTCATCATCCTGACATGCAACAGAGTGAATGAGATCACATAGATATAGATTGACCTCTGGCAACGAAATGAGAAAGTTGTATGTAATTTAACCTCTGGCAGAAAAAGCAGCTAAACCCAGAGTGAGCAGCCTTAGAAATGTGTCTGCGGTAGAGACGCTCTCTCTTCCCAGCAGGACCTAGAAGAACAGCTACTCTACTCTCCTTCTGTCTTAATCAAAACACAGAAAAGCAAGACCCAATCTTGCATCCTTAAATCCAGTTCAGAAGCATCACAAATATACAATAAAGAAATGCATTACAAGGAAACAAATTCTTCCAGTGTCTGTATCGGGGATTCAAGAAACAATATTGTTCCTTCTGCTGCATTAAGGGCTTTGTATACAGTCCAAGAGGATTATGTCCAAATCTCAAATACTTGGGAAATATATGTTCAGATGTTGCATCACTGACTATAGACACAGAAGCAAAGGCAGCTGAAACAATTTTGGGTGTGTACATTCTATCATGTATTTCATTAAAAACAGGAGGTTTCCACAACGGAAAACCAACATACTTAATGTCTCCCAGCTGTCTGCAATGAAAAGAGAATCTGCCTTTCATTAGCACAGGCAGAAACCCTGAAGCCAGCAGAAAAGCAGTGCTTTCTAAGAGGAGTCTGGTAGATGCTACAAGTTCTGAGCATCATTTCTTGGCAAGGGCAGCTCCCAATGGCTGCAGCCCCACGCACGCAGAATTGCTGGGTTAGGAGCTTCTGCCGTGACGCAAGTTTCCTGCCAGCACTGCTGATCTATTTATAGGGTAATTTCTGACACGTGCCAGATTCAACAGCAAATTCATAACTGCTTCAGGGGTTGTCAGGGGCTAGAACATTTTTTTCCTGGGGGAACACCAGATGTGTTTATTTATATGCCATAAGTGGTCTGCTACTGCTTTCTGGACATCGTATGAAAGTCTGGCAACAAAGATGCAGGACATGAGTTACATCTTTTAAATTAATGGTGATTGTACTTAACATTAAGGATCCATTTATTAAGTGTGTCATAATATTAAACTTCTGTTTATTAAGAGTGATTCAAATGCAGTCCAAGAGGCCAAATGATTAGTCAAAGCTTTAGACGTTGTTCACTATTACACTACTACGTACTACAAAATACTAACAGATGAGCCAGAGGACCATCAGATACATACAAAAGGCAAATTCCTAACCCTCTTCATGGCAACAGGGCCAGGACATTATTCTTGAGAAGAACTGAAGAGATTAAGTGAGGTTTGTGGAATATTGTTTGGTTTTTTGTTTGTTTGTTTTAATCTTAAGCATAAGACATAAGCTCTTTTGGGACCAATAGTTTTTAGGACACACCTGTGCATTCCTAATGAGGAAAATCTACAGCCACATTGCCTTCAGCTGTACAGTCTTTTAGGTACAAGACACTGCAAAAGCCAGAAAAACCACAGACATTCTTAGTAGCTAAAAAAAAATCATCATACTAAACCAGTGAAAAACACGTATATTAACATTAAGAAGAAACTGTGGTCAACAGGGAACTGGCAAGTGTGAAAAGTCACACTGACTTTATAAAATGTTTAGGCCCAACCTGTAGTTAAGGAAATTAACTTTTCTTTCTACCTAACTGATTTTTCAAGTAGTAGTTAACAAGATAAAATATATCACCATCTCTGACATCTTCTAGGGGAAAAGTACCTTTTTCACAGCTGTAGGGCTGCTGTCTGCACTGAGGACTGGACTACCTGAAGGGCTTTTCTTTTCACGTGGAACACATTTTGCCATATAAATACTGTAGTCCAGAAGCATTTTCTGCCGCACGTTGCCGGCCAGATCCTTGTGCTTTGGCTGGGATGCAATTTCTTCTGCACTTCCCTTGCTGCTGCTTCGGCTGTGTGTGAGAACTCCGGATTGACTATCGATTCTACCGTGTGTTGGCAAGATCCCTGCATTAAAAGGAATAATCCCTGTTTAACAAAAAAAAGGAACCTGACAGTCAAATAGCAGAGTGTACGATCAAACGCTTAGGCACAAAATTACCTTGAAGATATAACTCATTCTGAAAAAATACTGTTCAGAGCAGTACTTTCTCATTTTGAAGGGTAAAAGCAAATCCTACTACTGTGTGCTTAGCTGGTTCTAAACCCAAATTAGTCAATATTTGGTATGATTCAGCACTCAGCAGCATGAGGGACTGGAAACCTCAGCTGATCAATAGCATACTTCAATGTAGACACTCACATAAGTGTAACATATGACAGAATTACCAACAGCCCTGCTGGGGAATGCCAAAAATAAAAGTCAGGTGATTAAAATGCAACTATAACTTTTTTTTTTTTTAAATTAATTATAGGCTGCTGCAATTAAAAGTACTGTCAAAAGCATGTAGCTATTAGAAATCTAATTAGTCATTAATTTTGCATATGCATTTCAAGGAGTTAGGTGCCAGAAATAATGATGTTAACCAATTTTTAAAAAGCTTCTCAGAGAATAAAGACAGAAAAGCATGAGTCATTCAGATTTAAAATTATATCAGAAGGTGGTTTTAAATTAATATTTCAAACATTTGATCAATACTGTAGAATAATATGTTTGTTGGTTCAGATAGATTAGCACAGGACTTTATTTAAACACAAAAATGTGTTTGCTTGCAACATTAACCCATGAGAAAGTTCTTTAGTCTTTACAGGAGAGTGGAATGAAAGAAAGGAAGGACAGAGGAGGAAGAACAGGTAATAAGAGGACACTACAAATACTGTCATCAGCTCCAACAGTACAGAGAGGGAATAAAAAAGGATTCAACAATCCTGACAAAATTTACAGGAGTTGTTACAGACACTGGAAAATAGCATATTCACATAAAACAGTCTACAACAGCAGGAACAGTCGAGGGCATATAGCCAAGTATATAGCCAAGAGAGGAAAAGGCAGGGTGGGCAGGTGGGAATGAGAGGCTGAGATAAGGAACAGAAGAGTGTCTTCAGTATTATTTGTCTGTGAAGATCCCTATGGCTCCTCAGTTGCTATAGCTACTGCTAGGAAAACATCACTTAGGTTTATTTCTTTTAGCTGACACTTTTACTAGAATACAAAATTTGAATACCTGACTTGCTCCCAGATAAACTGGATGGCTTCTTTGCTTCAGACTTCAGCTTGGATGCAAGAAGGAACCGTCTGAACCACTCCTCCTTCTCTCTGCCTGTCCTTCCAAAGAGATAAAGCACTTGATCCTTTTGGCTAGTGTACTTTGCTCCATCCTGAGGTTTCTTGGATTCTTCGTTGTTCGAGTCCACTTTTTCAGCAGATAACTTTTCCTCTGTATTCTCTTTATCAGCCTGGGCCTTAGCCATGAAGTCATCTTGCTTAGCGAGTTCAATGCAAATAGGGTACTTCTTATTCCAAACCCGTTTTCGTGCCAGACTTTTAGGAACCAGGGAAATCTGAAGGATAAACGAAAGGGTTAAATTAACTTATTTTTCGATTGTATCTTCTGTTTCTGTAGTCACATAGAGAACATAGAACCACAAGAGATATAGATCCTACATTAGCTCTGCTGGATTTAACTGACTCTTAACTTATAGCTGGATGCCCAATCCACTGCTTCACCAGGTCCTCTTGGGGAGTCTTGGAATTAAAAGAAGAACCATTTAAGTAGCTCATGTGGAGAAACTCAGTTTTAATTTAAAAGATCTTATTCGCATAGTTATGCAATAAAAATAGAAAAAACAAGAACCTTATTTCTGCGACCACAGGTAATAAGAATCTAAGCTGAGTTTTGAAACTCAACTTGTCAGGCCCACCTCATGAAATTGAGTATTTGAAGTTGATGACAGTCACACTGAGTATGTAAGAATCAAGGAATAAAAGTTATTTTATTTTTTATTTATAAATTATATTCTAAATTCATTATCTCCAGGGAGAACTGAAACAATGCAAGTAATGAAAAAGCCAGTAAGAGTTAAAAATTCTAATCAGGGGGCTGAACTTACCTGCCTTCTCCAAAAACACCTGGGAGAATAGCCACAATTTGCTTTTTATATACAGGGCATCCAGCACTTTTGCAAACTGTGGGGGTGAGAGAAGGGGGAAGTACTGCAAATTTTTCTAGGATAGCATGGAGAACAAACATCAGTCAAGTGCTCTTGTGGCATGTGATCACTTTGCTTGTCTTCATTACAGGAAAACAAATCTGCAATAGGCATGAATCTAAGTTTTTGCTTTATCTTCTTCACCGTCTTCCTTTAATGGGAAGCAGAGCTGACAGCAAGCTCCATTTACACACTGATTCAGGGAAACGAAGGGAGGATTTCCTCACTGTCACATTAGTCCATCTCTCCCTCTAACTCCCACGATCAAGGGAGGCATAGTTTCCTCCTACATTTGTACTGCCAAGGCCCTCTACTGATGCAGCACATTAAAAAAATCCATTCTTTTAATAATGGGGTATTGATGTATTACTTAACACAATGCCTATGGAATCAACTTCACATGGCAACTCTTCAAAGACCTGAGGGAAGCAAATAACACATAGGGAAACACTCCCAGCATTATTCTTGATGCACTCTTCCCATTGCAAAAATCCCAGTCTCCTTCCCCGGACAGCAGGTACCATCAGGAAGTTGAGTCTGTTCCAGCCACTTCTCGCTCTCCTCTTTTACATTCACACACTATGAAGGTTCTCCCTTCAAGTGAAATGCAAATGTTGTCTTGAACTGCCTTGCGATAGAGGCAACCAACAAAGATGATGCATTTTGGTGTAAGCTTCAGGACAGTCACGCAGTAACCTATTGTACAGGGAACAATTCCCTAAACTCCCATTTGTTAACTTCTGCTTTGAACCAACAGAAGAAAATAATGGTTTTCTCCTTTACTGTGTAAATAATCTTCCTCCCCAGCACAATCTTTCGCAAGTTAGTCACAACAACAATTTTGTTTACATAATGACAGAATATGAAACTAGAGGAGCGAAAGAGATTTCAAAATTCCAAAAGAAGTTTCAAGATATTCTTTGTTAAAATCAGATGTAGGTAAGGCACACTCACCTTGCTCTCTGTGAGTTCATAAATTTTCTGGCTGACATACGTGACTTCAGGCTTTGGCTCATTGTACACAGCCCTTCGAGAAATATTTTTATTGGGTTTTGAAAGTCGTAAGGTGCTTCCTTCAAGTCGCACATAGACAGAGTGAGTCAATGTAGCATGGTATGTTTCTGGATCATAATTATAAATTTCATTCATCCATCCCTAGAGAAGAAAACTCTTGTTAACAGGCTTTTAAGCTTCTGGAAAACCAAGTACAGCACGTACATCAAAGTTTTAAATAATTATTCAAGCTTTTGCCAAAGTTATGTCACTTACTGTACAAACACAACAAAGCTGTAAATGCCCTAAACAAGACAGCACCAAACTGACAGAGCATGAGGACTGTATCCCAAGCACGTAATTATTTCTTTTAGTGAGTAAATAATTTTGTGTATGTAGCGCAGTGCTCTTCCACATCATCTCCATGAAATGCTGTGCCATCTGCAGATGTGGGCTCGCTGGGAAGAGGCAAAAGGCAGCCAGCAAGGACACCCCTCTGCTGCTGCAATCACCCATATTTTCATCACCAACAGTCAAGGCAGAGTCTGTCTGTTCATAGACAACACTGACATTTTAATCGCCAACAATTAAGGACTGAGTGGAAGACCACAACAGAGTTTGTTTTAACACACCATCACCACTTAACATCATATAACATGTTGTGTAACTGCCCAGTTACAACACAGGAGTCCTACACGTGGGGATTAAATTCCATTTGTTTCTGTGCAGTGAAAGAAACAGAAAACAAAGCAACCAGCCCTGCTGTAACAAGCCCGTAAGTGCTAACTAACCGTGGGGGTGATGCTACTCCTCTTCTCTAACATCTGCTTACAGAAAATGAAAGATGATAAATGGGGCAGAAGACAAGCCAGAATACTCATTTAAGGAGGACAAGTTTTCCTTCTCTTAACCTGTCCTACAACATACTTTAGTAATTACTTCTACCTGCACATCAAAACCTTAATTTGGCATACCCAATATCCATTAATGTCAAAAGGCGAAGCAGATAGACTTAAACTGATGTACCCTAAAGCATAAAGAAAAATGGCACCTTTATAAAGACCCAGGTGTGTACGGTGGAGGGGAGAGCATCTGCTGCTGGGAGGTGGGGAGAGCTGAACGAGCACCCCTAGTATTCTTCAGAACAAAAAAGAAGTTGTAACTGCCTTATGCAAAACATCCCAGCAATTACTGCGACATTTTAACTTATTAGAGAAGTTTCCACCCACACATAGAAACGTAAAATTTATTTTAATGCTCATTTACTTCAGGGCTGTGTGATTTCTCAAAGCAGCCAGCATACACATTCTTAGGTGCCATAGTAACAGCAATATCTCTGTTTTGCTTAGTCCAACATCTAGCTCCATTTTCACTATAAACCCTGAAAAACCTACATAAATTAGCATTTCTTCTATGTTCAGGAATGATTAAGTCATCTTTGCTCAGCTCCAAAACAGACTACCTTTTATTAACAGAAATCCCTATACCTACACATGGTCTCTGTAAAAGCTTTGTGTTTGGGTTTTTTTTTTTACCCTGGGTTATACACAAATACAATGCACAAAGAAGAGTTTTCTATAAACCACCAAGGTTCTGCATGGCAGGGTTGATGTATGTTTGGGCACATCCCATTTGCTTCCTGGAAATTATTAAACCAAGATATCTTTGAGCAGACAGCAATTAATTTTCAGCCAGGAAGTCCAGCTGGACTTAGTGAAGCACAAGGACACCACGTGTGTTGCCTAAAGCCACCGTGAGCCATCCACTCTGTGCAGAGCTGGAATATCCATATGGCCCGCAGATCTCTGGAGAGACTCCCACCCGCCCCTCGGATCACATCTCTGAGCTATTTCTAGCTCGGACACCGAAGTCTGGAGCCTGCAGCCAGGCAAATGTACAGATGAAATTTACTGGCTTGAAAATTTATTGCCTTCTCCTGCAAGGCTCTTCAGCCAAAGGTCACACAAGCTGAGAGAAAGGGATACTTGGAAAATGGATATTTATATGAAGCTTAGCCAGAAGTGCCCTTTTCATAACTCTAATAAGCGATGATTTTGTGTTCAGTAGGAGGGCTGGAAACCTCCAGGTATGTGTGGTACCTGAGAAGGAAGGTGAGAGCACATCTGAAGTTTCCAAAACATCCTGCTCAAGATGGAACCAAGTTGGAGTTTTCTGGTATCAGCACTTGAGCTGAACAAAGGACATGTAGCAACAAAAGCAAGGTGTGATTTACACATCATTCTCTTGACTGCTGTGTACCACAGCGAGATGTAAAAATCCATGAACTTCAGAATTTCATGAATCCATGAATTTCAGAGCTGAGATAACATGAATACTTTGGGACACGCAGCAGATGTGTGAGCTTTGCCATACCTTCTCAGCAGCCGAATGACTGTTGTCCAACACCCTTACAGTCATGCTTAATGGTTTTTCCCCAGTATATGCTGAGATGCCACAGCCCCATCTGTGATAAAAAGACTCGAAGCCCAGCCTACATTAACAGATGCAACCAAGTCCAGTGAACCTCTGGTTATGCAGGGGTCTAAATCCATCCTGTATGTTATCTACTAGACCAGCATCTTTTCTACTCTATTTCTTCTATAAGGGTGTCAGTAGTAGCCTTTCTGCCAGAGGATTTCCTTAACCCACACAACTAAGCAGCAGGGAGGCCCTTTTAAAGATCATCACCTTCTTCCCCGCAGCAACAAGACACACTGAATTTAAAGGGAAAAAAAAAACCCCAAACAGAATCCCTGTTTCCTCGGTTTCTATAGCCCTGTTTATCCTCCCAACATTCCAAAGCCTTGGCAAGTCCCACCTGCTTTTTTGATCCATACCATGTGCCCAGGCTTCCCACTTCAAACAAATGGATTAGCTGTATAATCTGCCAAATGCACTGTTCTCAAACCCAGCGCTGCCACCTCCTTTGCTCAATCGATGGAACAAACCCAAGAAAAGTAGCTGCTTCTCACAGCACAACCATCAGGTTATCAGTGGCTGAAGAACCCGTCCAGAACTTGTAATGATACCCAGCTGCCTATGGTACTGAGCATTCACAAAACCCAGAACTGACAGAACAGAAATACATTTACCACTCAAAGTAGCAGCCTCTACTGTGATTTCTATACAAGGAACAGATTGGTTGTTTCATCTATCTGGGGCATATCCCAAAATCTAAAACATATGTCACTCTAAATCCAAATATTTAAGGTTTTATGTTCAGACAGTACCTAGCCAGCAGTCAGGATGAAAGCAATACCGTACCACGTTACTCCAACCCCTCCTTGTACAGAAACGTTTAGCTTCCCCAAGAACATGCTTTTTCCTTTTTGCGCTCAACTTCAAAGTTGTTTTGTAATGCAGAGAAACATCGCATGGCTGAGAGTGAAATGGTATCACTTCACCAAATGATGACTCTTCCCTATTAATGAATTTGGAAAATATGTGCCAGTTGCAGGAATCTTCCCCCCTCTTCTATATATATGTCACTGTTAAAGGGGAAAATGACACCATCTGCCTGCTCCCTTCAGTGATTTTCAGTTTTGTAAACTGTTTCGTCCAGCTTACAAACCATTTTTGAGAAGGTTATCCAAAAGAACCCAAAATTCATCTCAAAGTTCCTGCATTTCAAGAACAATTTTAGCAGAAATACCTCCGCCCCTTTCTTTGCAAAAACCAGAGTGGAACAAAAGATTCACAGCCCACGGAAACCCTTGTGCAACGCATCTAAACAGAGAAGTTATGTTACCATAACGTGCTAGCAACAGATGAATTTTCCCAAACTACTGAAATAACAATGGATTTCCTTGTGTAGGAGAGGAGTGACTGTATGATGGGTCTTTTTTGCACTAGCGAAGTTGTTAAAATAAGAAATTTAGTAATTCAGGGAGGACAATGACCATAGTCATACGCTTACTCTGCAGCTGCTTGCCATTTACACTGATCCTGTGATCTCCGCGTCGAAAGGTCAGGAGTGGCTCTGAATTCACAGCTCAAATTGGGAGAAAGTGCCTCACCACAGCCTGGGAACTAACCCAAAAAAAAAAAAAAAAACTATGGGGCTAGAACATCAGGCAGCACGGTTTTTATGGCAAAGGCCCCAGTTACTATTGAAAACCCCACAATCCAGCCCGGTTATTCCACAGCAGAGACCCAACTCCGGGCTCTGGGAGCGTGTCACCTCTGGTGTCACCTCTGCCACCGCAGCAATGCCAGCTGAACCAGTCCTGGGCGACCCTCGGGCCGGGGGAAACACAGCCACCGGCACAAAACAGCTTTACAAGTCCCACCCCGCTTTACTTTTCCTCTTTCATGACTCTGGGCTGCAAATTTTTTGTTCCAGCTGCAGTTCAACAGAATAATTCATGCAAATAAGAACTGCAGAGTCAGGCCCCCTAAAGCATCAATTTTTAAGTGCTACTTAGTTTAAGACCTCAGATGTTTAATACCTTAACCTGAGAGAGGAGGTTGTGGGCAACTGCAAAAAGATCCTTTCAAAGGGCCCAGAGGGCTGGGGGGTGCACAGACCAGCTCTGCAAGTAAAAATAAAATAAAAAAAAAAAAACCTTCTCTGATATTTTAAAATGCATAAATAAAACAATCAGCAAGTCAGCTTCACAATACAAGCCCAACTCTGGACTACAACTGCAGCCAGAGTTTCTTAGTGATATTAACAGATTGATTAATGTCAATTATCATTAAATGATATCATCAAATGCTCCAGCACCAAAATTCTGGAAAGACTGTTGATCCTCAAATCACACTAATAGCATTAGCATCCCTCTGATTACTAGTATTTTATAATAATTCAGTAGTATTATGTTTGAGAAAACCTAACACAGTTTTTTGAGATTTTATTGACAGGGGATGTAAAAACACAAAAGAAGGTCCAAGGTGGGCAGAAATAAGCATTATCTTAACTAGAAAACACATTTGTCTGCCAGAGGCCACTATCAAAGATGAAATCCCCAGAGTGATACTCAGGAATAGCATGCTGGTAAAAAGC
Organism: Pedionomus torquatus; assembly: GCA_013398155.1. Classification (NCBI taxonomy): domain Eukaryota; kingdom Metazoa; phylum Chordata; class Aves; order Charadriiformes; family Pedionomidae; genus Pedionomus; species Pedionomus torquatus. The sequence goes on from VZRU01004334.1 coordinate 24,072, forward strand.
CTCCTCTTTCGGTGCAGCTCTGGCTCAAAAAGCTCTGCCAAGACCGTCTGCTCATAAAAACTCTTTCTAATGGAAAAGGTAAATTTATTATTTCCATTTTAGCTGTTACTTAAACTATTTTCTATCAGCCAGCACAACACAAGGGAATGCACGCTTGAGAAGGTCAGTAAGGTAGTCAGAAAAACCTAATGCATTGAAGAAGAAAAAACAACCACCTGTGGGCAGAGAAAAAAAAAAAAGGAGAAGGAGAGAACTAAAGACTAAGGGAGTAAGAGGACGAGAAAACGAACACTGAAGATGCAGGGGGTTTGTGTGCACTTTTTGGCTGGGATGTGTGAGGGTGTTCTCCCTCCAATACTAAAGACCTGAGTGGAATAAGAAAGAGTAAAAATAATAGAAGTTGGGGAAAAGTCGTTTGATTCAAGTCTACTGAAGCACACACAAACCAGCACAGAATTCTTTCACATTGCCAAAGGACACTTGTGGGGAAATTATATTAATGTTCAGGTATTTGGGCAACTGCTGTGGGGAATTTGCCACAAATTGTTCAAACCAGGGAAATACGAACTTCTCAAACAATATTCCCATGGAGGGGAACATACACGTACTGGTACAAAAATAGCCTGACAGCAGTTTGGCAGAACCCCAACTTCTAGAGTTCCATACAGAGATCCTACTCACAGTATTTATCATAATAACATGAAAGCAGTTCAGGCCAGAATAAAAGACCAAGAAGTCCTGAAGAGAGCATCTTTAAACAAAAGCATCATTTGATTTTCCTATATTCATGTGAGTTTTGTTACAGATTGTCTCATCTGTCTGAGGATCTAAACTGTCCAGCAATTAATCTGACAGAGGCAAACAGAAAATTGTTGTATGAGGTAGGAATAATAATTTACAATCTGCTACATCATACTATATTATGATGTGCTGCAGTATGCGCACTGAACTGGTTTTTAAACTCCTAAAGAATTAAAAAGTCCTCTTACAGGGTTTAACATATTAAGGACAATTACTTCGTGTGTTAATGAGCACAAGAAATACTTAACAAGTCATACAAAACATGAATCTACATTCATACAGACTGCACAGTTTATTTCTTGCCTACTGCCGGTCTCATAAAACCTACCTCCTGGATAAAAGCATTAAAATGTAGTTTAAAGGCTCTTGAATAACAGCTAGCATCTCAAGGAGCCAGCTTAACACCAGCCAACAATGATTACCAGGATCTTTACCAGCTTTCAGGTATCAAGGCAAACACATACTCAGGGCACAGGGTCTCAGCTCCCAGTTAACAAGGGCAGAACTAAAAGGTTGTCAAGATTTGTACTTGTAAGCTGTGAGTAAATCAACTGGTGTGTTCAGTCTGCATTCACAACAGCAAATAAAGACCACAAGTCATACCATTCAAGAAAAAAAGGGAAAACCAAGGTAGCATCAGGGCTGGGCATGCCATTGCTGCCTGTGTTCAGCAAAAGTTGGCTTTTATATCCCGTTTTTCTAACTTTTGAGTTACCTACAGATACACGGGGTTAGCAACCAATATACAATAGATGCTGCAGCATATAACCAATACCATCTTAACTTAAATTCATGTAACCTTTGTGCTGTTACACAGCTAGAGATGCACCTTCAGCAAGCTCAGGATGGAATTAATATTTACACAAATACAAGAAAGCACTCACACATACTCTGATAAGCAAACGATACCAGGTAAAGATTGTATCACTATCATTTTGAAATGCTTCTGTGGTGTATCAGAAACTAGTAGATGCTTTATTGTTCTGAATTTGGCAATTCAGGAAGTATTCTTTTAATTCATCAGAGATGGAGATTAGGAGAGGCAAAGCAGGGACAAAGCAGCAGCACAACACCACTATAAAGTATGGTTGGATCACAACTGGACAGACAGCAACGCATGAGACGTGTGGACCGACAGCCATCTGAGGCTGCAAACCAGGAGTGGAGATGGGCAAAGGGGAGGAAGGATAAATTTTCTAAGAGCTTGATTTAAAACACAGCTCTCACCCACGTTTTACTGAACTGTAATTCACAGTATACAGCACAACATTCAAGCTATCAGCACACAGAACCACAGACATCATAACCCACGAGTACCCGCCTTTCATCACTCATTCCTCTTTCCATTCTAATTAGCTTGTGTTTGAGAGGAATCCATATGCTCTCCAACTATCTGTGCTTTGCTAGAACACACGACTTTTGAATCTGCTTAGACTCAACAGACAGGACAAATTACTGCCTTGACAGCAAAATACATCTCACAAAGTACAGCTTCAAGCACAAATGTTATTTTACATGCTAAACTCTGACACTACTTGCTCTCAGTAGTTCAGCTGGATCATTTCAAATCCATCAGCAAAACCACTTGCCCTTTTACTTTTGAAGCAATTCTGGTTTTCTACTAATCCTTAAGGACACTGAAGTCCTACATGTTCTTGGATACTAAACCATTCGTGCCCCTGTCAAAGTCGCCTGACCCTAAAACAATATTCTGTTTACAAATGGGGATAATTCAGCTTGTTTATGGCTTCACAATAAATCTAGTTTACTACTTCTACCCAAAATAATGCACACAGACACACACAAAATGCCATGACCTCACCTTCAGTATTTCGGGTTCTTTGATGTCTAGAGCTCCTGTATTCCATTGCTTTTTCATACTTTTATGCCATTTGAGATATTCACGAGTACGTGGAGTAAGAAGCCAAATCACACAGATAGCTATCATAAATCCAAGGGCCATTCCAAATAAGAGTCCACTTAAGTAGCCAGGGAGAGGGGTAATAAAGTAAGCATAGACTAACAGTGTTAAGAAGTATAAAGTTTTCACTGGTATTTCAGGCTGTTGCACATACAGATTATTTTCATCTTCACTACTGAGCACAGTGCCATCTTCCTCAGCCACCTCGGGATCAAGCAAAGTTTCAGTAGGTTTATCAGTTTTGTTCTCATCATCCAGCAAGGAAAAGTCTTCAGAATACAGTTCACAAAACTCCTCATCCTCTCTGCTTGCTAGTGCAGACAAGGAACATTTTTCAAGTACGAGTGAAGTTTTCGAACTCATGTCCTTTGTGCTTGCAGACTGAGAGCTTTTGGTCTCGGCCTCTTTTGCATGTTCCTCAGCCATCTTTGACTGATCGCTCTTATTCAGGTTAGAGTCACTTCCATAGAAATCCCCTTCAGAGTCACATTCTTCTTCCTTAATGCTGTAGTTGTTATTGCTTTCCAAATGGCCATTCAGACTGGAAAGGTTTGAGAGTTCTGAAGCACTTGAAGATAAGGCTTTGGGCCTGTGGCTACTACTTTCATCACCCATTATTTTACTGAGCAGCTGAAAAGGCTCATAGATCACTTCAGAAAGGCGTCTTTTAGTATCTTCAATTTTAGCCTCCATTTCAGGTACTTTAAAAAAGGAACGAGTGTCAGAGGGAGATGTTAACGGAGATGAGGGGGCAGTTTTAGAATCACCACCCGTAGCTCGAGGCTGAGTGAACTGTTTGAACAGATGCAAGTTCAGTTTCGAGTCGGGTGGTCTGTAAGACACTGCTTCAGATTCAGATTGTTTAGAAGTGTCTGTAGACAGAGATTTCACTAAGGTTTTCATTAACTGTCTATGTCGCATCGGTGGGGTGGGTTCTTTTGGTTCCACATCTGTTGAAAGGGACTTGACCAAACCCTTAAAAGGCTTTGAACTAGAAACAGACCTGGAAGGGGATGAGGATGGGGAAGACGACAGGCTGGGTTTCTGTTCCACTGGTGGTGATGCACCTGATAAGCTAACTGTATGGCATGAGTGTGACAATGGAGACAGGACTGGTGGCACTGCACAAAATACTTGGGATGTGGAAGGAGAATCCAACAGCTTTACAGTCTCTGCAGTTGGCAGAACTGCAGGCGATGAGGACAGCAGTGATGCAGAGTTGGCCATGTTAAGCGAGGTAGCTGGACCAGAAAAATCATGGCCGGTATGCTCAAAGCAGAGGTCTTCCTTGGCTTCAAGTGCTGTTACAATGCTTTGGTCATCTAGTTCCTCATCAAAAAATTCCTTAAACTCCTCTTCCTCCTCTTCTTCCTCCTTCCCAAATGCAGAGAAATGAATAGTGATGGTTTCTCGGGAGACAGATCGTTGGACCTGCACTTTTGGTGCCGACTGCTTTGAGGACATTTCACCAGTTTTCTCTGCATGGCTACTGTTCTGACTTGTCATTGCAGGTCCCAGAGATGCGTCAGAGTCTGTGAAGAAAATGTAAGGCTATGTTAAATGCATTCTTTCCCCCTTCAAACACCCTTATTTTCAAGTGTTAAGCCAAACACAAGAGACTGGTAATATGCAATAGGTCAGACAGTTGCAAATCAAAACACTCTGGACACTCTTCATCTCACTGAATTTAAAGCTGTCTACCCAAATTACAGACCTTTATTAAAGAAACTGACTGTAGATCTATTTCACTACATAAAACATATCTATATTTTGGTTAACACCCCCTTCGCATCTGCTTAACCACTTCATTCTTAGTATCATTAAATAAATCTTAGTATCATTAAATGCAAGAACAGACTCAAAGACAGGCAAGGAGAAAAACATGCTTAGGACAGTTGGCAATCGTGGATAGGCACAGAGCATGACCACATCCTCTTAGATGATCTTGAATGAAGAATCAGACACATTTTTAGGTAGAAAAAAAAATAGTCACCCACAAGAAAAAAGAACAAGCAGAAGATACTTACACTCAAAATTACAGATCTAGGTTACTGTTTGCTAGTTAACGTATTTCTACAAGGCCCAAAATGGCAGCATTAAGAAGCGCTGTGCTGTTACAATTACCTCCAAGTGTTCTGAAATTATAGTTCATCTCTGATGCACCACCTTCCTATTTTCCCCACTAGATGCACTTCTGAGTTCCAGAAGCCCCATCCTGCCCCAGCACACCGAAATTCTTCATTCCTAACTCTCAGCTCATTCTACAGACAATAATTACTGCTTTCTGTTTCTTTTAAATAAAGTAAATTTGAAATTCAAAGCAAGGTCAGAAACACGCAGACATCTTCATATGTGGGACATCTCTTGTATGCCTGTTTGAACTGGTCTATAGGAGATAGGAGATTTAAATTGTATTTTATCGTATGTGTTACCACGGTTCATGGTTGAACTATTAAGGGTCTTACCCATTCTAAATGATATTATGATTCTATGCAGTTTTTGCCTTTCTACGTTTTGCAAGCTATGGACAAGCGATCAGGACAGACAATACTCCAATAATTGCAGACAAAGCAAAACATAGCTGGACAGAACTTCATTTTAAAGGTTACCCTCCTCTCCAGGAATTCCAGGACTAGACACCCTTTGCAAATGTATTTTAGCAGAATCCCAGCACAGCAAGATGAAATCAAACATTTCAATACTGGACAGTATCAAAGTACCTGTTGTCAAAAAGACAGGAGTCAGACTTCTGCAGATATAGCATGTTTAAGATGTACCTCAGATAAGGTGCCTGCCCAAATGATCTGGAACTGCTAGCAGTTCTGATCTCTGATCTCTGATCAGATCCGTGCACATGGGCTGCTTATGTGACAGACCTACTAACACACCTGCCTTTTACCTCAATTCTATCTACACATTATTCCATGCATTTTCTCGACCCATAAAAGTGAACGTAGCATATCTTTATATGGAGAGAAAACATCATGCATTTAAACCAAGACACAAAGACGGATCAGGAGTTCCGAGATTAGGTCTGTCTTTCCGGCTGTGAGGCAGCACTTTATCTTCATCATCAAGGCAGCAAGTTTACCACTTCGGTAACTGAATTATTTTTCAGAAGCTGTTAAAATGATGTAATCAAACTGTCAAGCGGAATTAACGAGAGGCCTTCGCTGAGGTTTAAAGAGCCGTTCAGAAGAATGATTATGTGGTGGCAAAGAAATGTGCACTTCACAGTTGTGATATCAGATTGTATTACCCACCAAGCAGGTGCCACCTGGTTGTCATCATCTTTCTGCTAAAGGCTGTAGCCCTCGATACTGATGGGGCTGGTCATGTAAACATTTTTTAACCTGTCAGTAAAGTCAGCTGGGTTAAACTTTTTAAAATAGCAGATCTTCCCTACCCAGCTTATCCAGTAATGTTGGAACAGAAGCAAGTATCTGTCCACAACTTTCTACTCCCTACAGTTGTCCATTTTATGGTTCCTAAATTGTTAACTAGTTTATTCCTTGCTTTTTCTAAGCATTTGCATCCTGCCCAATCACACATCTCTCACATATCCTGCCAGTTGTGAAATTGCAAGACTAGCAAACCAAACTTTGAAAGTATAAAAATCTCATGCACATCTTCCAGGACATTAAGCTATTACAACACTATATACTAAGGAAGGGGAAAAAAAAAACAAAAAAAAACAACAAAACCCAACCAACCATCAAAAACCCCACACCTAAGAGCTGTACTTGCACACACTGCTGTTGGCATCAGCCTGAAATGTCTGACCCCTTCTCTTCCCCCCATTCAGCACTGAGTATCAACAATTTAGCAACACAGCAGAAAAATATTAACTACTCCCCCCACACCCAAAGAACGTTTCTAGTGTGTTATCTTTGATCAGCCAGAAATTCATGGTTTCGGTTAGCTCTATAGCACACTGCGTTTGCTCTGTGCAGTTAATTACCTTGTGTTTAAACACCAGTTGCCATGTTGTGCTAATGCGGTGCTAATTACCTGCAACAGATGAAGTTTACTTGCACACATCAAATGCACCAATAAAAGATTTTACTGCTCCCTGAACAAGCAGGACTACTTTCTACATCACGATTAACTAGTTAACACAGAAAGGAAGGAAATTCTTGATTAGGCTATATTTGCCTACCCTTAGACATGTTACTATACCACGAGCTACATCTTATAAAAGCACATTCTTAAATCAGCACTATCAACCTGGGGCAGCAGCAGGACATTGATATAGTCCAACTGCTCGCACTTCATCATCCTCAGCCCATGACCTAATAGATAACTCTGTAGTATCCAATATCACTTGAGCCAGATGTTGAGGGCATCTCAGTTGAAGGGACCGGTTTCCAGAAACAACCACTTCTATTTGGGCAAATAATCATTTACTGCCTCCTTTGATCTTGCTGGAACTTTCTAAATCAACCCTGTTAATAGGCCAGTTTTGTTACAAACAGGTTTTTCATGCTTTTTCCAAGCACAGCTGCTCAAGGCTGTACCTTGTACCAACTTTTCAAACAAGTGTTACATTAAAAAAAAGCAGTGTACAATGCAGGAGAAATGCTGTAACGTTATTTACTTAAAAGAGCACGTGAGCTTAGGCCAACATCAGATATTTCACTACAGGCATTCAGAATACCAATTCTGACTACAACAGTAGCGCTCTCTCTACATAGCTCCAAGCTTTTAAGAGCTCTATCCCCTCTCAACACATCAGACATCCGACTGTGAGTAATTTCTGCTGCACAAAGACCAGATAGGGGAGATTTTCCCCTGCTCTGGGCAGGCCCATGTTTACAATCCATTCCTGAGCACAATTCCACTGGTTTACTGCAAAGCATTTGCACTTTTTTTTTCAGAACAGATGTTGAGAAGCTTTTCCATAGGGAATACAACAATAACATCCCTGACTTCTCTTCCAGTAGTAGTGCTACCACTACTGACAGCTCTTCCACTACATGTTCCATTTGGACCACAAAGGTACTTCACCAGATTCTCGAACCATACGTTTTTACCCCTTAAATCATTCAAAACAGATTCACTTCTTACAGCTTTCCAGCTATGTTTTCCTCACTCCTTGCTTCCCGGTTTTCTGCTCCTCATCTGTTTGAAGATGCGGCGTTCTCAGCCTCCCCATTTGACGGGGCACAATTGCAAACCGACTGTTTGCAGATTACATCAATACCTGCAGAAACATGTTTTTATTGATCCTTCTTTTGAAAGCCACACTGTCCCCATCTTCCCTGCACACCTCTTTTTTGTGTTCTTGATTCTGGAGCTCTATTTACATGGCTGGCAGGCCTGAGCCAGAATCTTAGATCCTCAGGCTTTAAATGGTTCAAACAAACCTGGGAGGGAAGGAGGCTGCTCGGAAAATAACTCCTTTCTCCCAAAGGTTTGAACTTTGGATGTTTTTGCAGGATGGAATGAGAGAGCTGCCAACTAACTCTGGCACTTCTCCTTCTCTTAAGGCACTGCATCCCCATCGCCCACAAAAGAGCAGTTTATAATCCTCACCTACAGGCATTGCTTTTAAGTGCTACAACAACAGGAAAGAGCAAACCAGGCAAACACCACATGATGCCTGGGAAGAGAAAATATGTCTCCTTTCCTACCGAGCAGCAAGGTGGCACTGCATGGGAGCTGAGGACGTGTTTTACCCAGGTGACAACACGTCTCCACCACACCGCGATGCACCAGCTGACAAACAGGGACACCCAGGGAGAGACCAGGTGTTGGGCAGCGCTGGGTTAAGTTAGGCCACGACACCTTTTGTAAGTGCCACTACAGTGACAGGTGCTCTTACCTACACCCGGAATGACTAATTGGGAGCGTTTCTAGAAATAGCCAAGCACCCAAGCAAGGCGTCTCCTCCCCCAACAGCCCAAACAGCTCTCCCCAAAAACGGCAAACCCTCCGCCTTGTCCCTGCAGTGGACACACATGTCCTCCTCCTCCTTCTGCTCAGCCTCAGAAACCATCTCCTTCACGGCACTGAGAAAATACACGGCACGCTGAAATGCCTGTGTTAGACAATTATACTGTCAACTTTATAGATAAAGCAAAGCAATTGTTTTCACATTAACACTTTAGAAAGTGATTCAACCAATCCACAAAGCAGCAAACTGGGGACTAAGTTAGAAGGTCAAAGTTGCACACACCACACTTATTTTATCCACCTGTACCTAGTTCAATTTAGCCAGATTTACTAAATTACCTAAGGGATAGCCATTCGACCAACTGAATACTTTTTGTAATCATTCAGCTGGAGAAACAGGACGGATTGGGTAACTGAACTCAAATATATTGCAACAGTCAACCATTCCAATCACATTGCCATTACTTACTGCAATGGCTACACCAGGGGGAAAGGGTATGCTTTCATAAAAATCTGCAGCAAGGTTCAAAATTGTCAGGGTATTTTCTCTTCTCGTTGCTAACAAACACAGACCAGAAAATCTGTTCTCCACAGAACAGAAATTCCTTTCCTGCCAAGTATAGAGAAAGGTCTTACAAGCATTGTAAAACTTTCCCCTGTATCTGTCAGATGGGTCAGAAGAACAAATGCTATTCAGGAAGCTACTGATCTGATTATTGATAATGCCACAACTTCATGCAGATTGCCATCACTGTTCGAAGGCAAAGATGTTTCTAACTGGTCACATCTCTACTTTCCCAATATTTTTTCTGTGCCACCACTTCCAACGTGCACCTCCTGCTTTGGCAATTGCCACCACCTGGACTGGGGAAAACAGTACTTCTTTAAGACCAATGGGACTCATTATTTTGGGTTACTTGACAGTCATTTCCAAGTGTCAGGCCAAAGACAGATACAGGATTCATGCTTAAAAATCCATCCTCCATTTGGTAGGAAGGAGAAGTAGTATATTTGTTTAAGACTACCTTTACAACATCTATGTGGTATAACTGAAGAGCTCCAGAAGGTCTTACATTAATACAGGCAGAGCCACCCCAATGCATTAAGCCACCGTTCCCAAACCAGGCTAGAAGCACACTACATCTTTCCCAGTTTGGGAATACCTGCACAAACCAATGTGAAACTCATATTTGCTCTCTGAAATTATAGTTTTCAGTTGACATACTAGAGACTTAGCCAGTATCTTCCTTCTAACATCAAGAGTTATGGGAGGACCATTGCTATTCTGTATACTTGCTTAAAATAAATAACAGACAATATTCCTTCTGTTAGGAGCTAGAAGTCTTCATTTCAGGTCCTCCAAAACAAAGCACAATATTAGTGATCCTTATCAATTACAACCTTTATTTAAGCAATGTTTTAAATCGTCAGAAGTTTCCACCTCCAATAACCTGTTACCACTTTCCCACAGAAGTAGTCTAGAAAGCCAATTCCCACGTATTTAGCTGACTGATCTCACCGAAGCAGAGATGACAGCTACTGGGACATCATCTGTCACGTAAATTTCATCTCATTCAGCAGATTCATACCATGTAAAAGAGGATACAAAAAAAAAACCCCAAATTTCAACATCCTTTCCTATCCCCATTCAAATTTCTTAGTACAACAAATTAAGTTCCCCTGGCATCTTCACAAGTTAATGTATTCCATGGTTAAGACCGAGCATTTCTTTTACATCCACTAGTCATTACTTTTAAATGAACTACACAGAAAGGACCAGTAATTACCTTCACACAATCGCCCTGTGAAATCTTTGTGTCAGGGCTCCAATTACCCAGCCTAAAGGTAATACTTTAAGCTCACTTTCCAACAGGATAAGAAGGAAGTTTTGCTTCACTTTGCAAGCTCAGAAAACTGGATTTGAGGGGGGGAGGGCAGAAGAGGAACAAAAAATCCAATAAAAAATGTTTTAAATCTCAGCAGAAAGGAAGATTGTTTTTTTAATCAGTATCAAGTACTATTAAAAGAATTGTTCAACTCAAGTCAAGCCCAGGATCACAGCCAAAACAGATCGTGCCACCCCATAAGTACTATAATATACACACAAACACCTTCCACAGCACGTACCTCTGACAGAGGTCAAACAAGTTAGCACAACTCAGCTGGGTCACAGCTAAAAAGAACTTCCACCAGGAGTTCTCTGAACCTCATTTAAAAAAATATATATTTTTGTGCAAATACCTTTCAGGTAAGAAAAATCCAAGTCAAATAAGCAACATTTAGGGATACTTAAATGAAAGATCCTAAAGAAGATTGTCAATGAGATGAGACCTTTAACAAAAATTATAAGCCAAAGGAGACACGAGGGAGCGTTCACTGCAGTCTGGGACAGAAAGGTCAAATAAAATTGCAATGGCAAATACAGAAACTTCAAAATTACTGGAATTATTTTTGAAGGCAGGCACTGCTAATAAGGCCCTTAATACAAGCTTATATTTACAATGCTTAAAAAATAATCAAATAGAAGTTGTTTAATGATAGCTAGGCCAAGCCTATTCTATACTAATGTTTTCCCCAAAGACCTAAGAAAGGCCAACTACCCCATTACTTTCTCTGTCTTCACCAAGAATTATTATTCTTTCCTATTTTCCGCCTGTAACACATCACTTACGCCAAGAACTTCATAAAGCTGCACTACAGATTAATTTTGACAGATACTAAGGTAAGTAGTTAAATGTTGCTCAGAAACTCAGAAAAATTTAACTTCTTCTTATTTGATGTTTTTCCTAAGACTGAAGTGATATTTGTAAGAAACTGAACATTTCCCCTAACAGGAGAAATAAAAGAAGTTGCACCAAAGCTCAAAACAAAATATATAGTAACTCAGGGAAGAATAGTTAACAGTGGGTAGAGAAGTGTCACTTTATTTTGCTATGTGTTGTGACATTTATTCTTTTAAAATCAAGAACATACAGAAACACAGAAACACTAGGAGCTTTCTGCAAAGGGAAGGAGGAAGGGCAGCTGCAGAACAGGCTCCTCCTCACTCCGGCCCATAACCAAAGGCGACGCTCACAGAAGGATGCCTGGGCTCTGCTGGGCTTCAGAAGGACAGCACGGTCCCAAGAAGGACTTGATTCCATCAAAGCAACATGCACCAGCACTCGAGTAAGAACAGGGTAGCAGCAAATCTGCTAAAGTGCGAGACAGAAACCTCACTGGCAAAACATGAAGTTAGCACGATACTTCCAAACCGGCAGAGCTGGGAGCTGAAGCCTGTCAACACCGAGGCAAGCAGGACTTCTACAGCTCAACCGACCTGATGACATGTCTAGAGAGGTTGCTGCCTTCCCATTATATCAGTGTAGCACTTGTCAATTGCTATAGGTCAGATTTTATTCTAGAATCATAGAATCACTCACTCAGGTTGGAAAAGATCCTTGGGTTTATCAAGTTCAACCATCAACCCTACTCTACAAAGTTCTCCCCTACACCGTATACGCCAACACCACATCTAAACAACTCAAACACATTCTGGGATGGTGACTCAACCACCTCCCTAGGCAGTCCATTCCAGTGTCTGACCACTCTTTCTGGGGAGAATTTTTTCCTGATGACCAGTCTCAACCTACCCTGCCGCAGCTTGAAGCCATTCCCTCTTGTTCTATTACTATTTATCTGTGAGAAGAGACCATCACCAACTTCTCAACAATGTCCTTTCAAATAGTTGTAGAGAGTGATGAGGTCTCCCTTCAGCCTCCTCTTCCTCATGTGAAACAGTCCCAGCTCCTTCAATGGTTCTTCATAAGATTTATTCTCCAGGCCCTTCACCTGCTTCGTTGCCCTCCTCTGTACTTGCTCCAGCACCTCCATCTCTCTCTTGTGTTGAGGAGTCCAAAACTGGACACAACACTCGAGGTGTGGCTTCACCAGTGCCGAGTACAGGGATCTGAGTACATCTTGCAACAGAACTGCCTCTCTGAATTTCAAAGGAGAAACTGGAAGAGCTATGGAGCAAGTATCGGTAACGTTAGCTGCAAGTTGAGCCCAGAAACTGGTTCTTAACATGCAACTCTTCAAGAGTCTAATTTCAACACAACCTCTACTACTACTTCCCAACCAAAGGCTACCTACTGGGGAAGCTCCTCAGTACTCTATTATATCTGTTAGTAAAGCACCGTGAAAAGAGCTGTTGTAATAATAAAAGGTTCCTCTTACCATATAGGCAACTCAAACTTTTTTTTTTTCAGATTGCTCACACACTTTCCATACTGTATTCCTTTGCTCTTTGCAGTAGATTCAAACTGCACCAGAGCATAATTTCATTAAAGGTTTACTCCCAGTTGGCACAATGAGAACAAATGAAAATTCTTGCATACTACAGTTTCTCCGTTCATGCGTTCTCCTCCTATGAAGTGCTTTATTCTTGCTTCTTTACCATTTGTAATTGCAAGCAACAAGCAGCATCTTTTCTTTCCAAAACACTCAGCACTGAACAGTTCAAAGAGACCTTTTACTAGTCCCTAATTCCCACAACAGAACAAAACAAAATAATAACAAAACCACAACCAACCACACACATCCCTCAGCCCAGATTTTGAAGATTCAGTCATTTCCTATATCATATATTGCTCTTTAAGAAGTACATTCAAATACTTATTTTTCCAGGTAACTAGTTGCTGGCATCAAAATTAGCCAAGTGACCCAATTTGGTCATGAGTGAGAAGATAAATGCCCCAGAAAAACAGAGGTTTACAGAGCTGGATCTGAAATTCCTGCAGTAAGGGACTTAGAAATAAACACATTAAACCCAGGGCATACTCACAAGCAGAAAAAGAGGGGCAAACTTTTTTTGCAGTCTAAAGCCAGCTTTTTCCACTTTTCTAATACTGCTGTACTACCTGGCTGAAGCACTCTCTTCAGAGTCACCCTGACAAGCCAAAGAGTGAAAAAACCACTGGTCTGTTACCAATCCTGAGCAATAAATATATAACTGCTGGGTTTGTTCTCTTCTAGAAGGGAGGAGAGACTAAACGAGAATTTGCTGGTACTGCAGAAGTTCTGCAACTCAACAGAAAACATTTCATTATTACAAACGCAAAACATCAAAATCTTACACATAAAATGACATCCTATTGAGAAGGTAAATGGTAAGGTAAAATATAAAACTATGCAGCACTGTAACTCCCTCTTATCTCGGTGGAAAGAAAAAAACAAACAACAAAACCGACTCCTCATTAATCTGCTGAAAGATTATCTAAAACCTCTGCAGATTAGTCCACAGTTGAAAATGCTGTCCACATCACTGATTAAATTAAAGGTCACTATAAGATCTTTCGGGGAAATTTTGACTGAGTGACTTACAGAAAAGCATGTTTCCAGAATGAAGGAAAATAAGCTGCCTTGAATCCTAAATTAAAAAGGACTTAGTAGAATTGTATTAGACATATTTTTTCCCAACAATTCAAATGCACATCAATAGGTAAAACCATCCTACAGGTAACAAGCGAGTGTTTGGGGACATGTTTTTTTACATTTTACATTCATTTCACTAACAAAAAAATTCAGTCAATATTCCCAGCAACTGCAAAGTCAAAATAACTATCATACACCTTTATATGTGAACAGCAGAGAAGATATTAAAAATAAATACGCTTGTCCACATGAAGCTAAACACAGATACACAGATGAGCAGCACCAATTAATAATTCAAACTCTAGGTCCCCAAGTAAAATGTAGTTATGAAAGATCATTAAAAAAAGGAAACAGAATCTTTGCAACACTGCACACATCTGATGAGCTCTCTTCTCTACCAGACAAGTCCTTACAACTTCACAGTCGCAACCATCAGCAGGACTTTTGGCCACCCTGCATCGCCATGCATTTGTGAATGTGCCTTTGCACGTGTGTTGGGAATGGATGGGTCCGTATATCTCCACTAAAAGAAATGTCTACATTGTTGTCTACAGAAAGTTACCCACTTACACTGACATCTGTTGCTTTATTTTATCAAGGTACCTTCAGTGAGTAGCAGTGCGTTATCTCCAGCTCTTCCAGTACAGCCAGGTGGTTGCTGTTGCCTTTGCAACCACTCTAGACCCGGTCAGAAGCACAAGAAATACAGAAGTCCTTTTAGAAATGTAGATGACTCCACATGTCTGGGACCTTGGCATGCCCTGGGCACAATGCAGTCATTATCCGAGGATTATCTTGTTTCTGATCTTTCTCATCCTCCAGCTCTGGTGGTACTTTTTCAACTTTTGGATCCTCAGGCAGTTGGCAACAAAACAAGAACAACTAATCACAGCCAAGCTACTTTCAGAAAACTTAAATTGTCTATGGGAAGGAGGGCTCCATCTGCATTTCACACAAATAAAAAAGTATTCATACCTACCTAGAAATGTAGTTGTACTTAACACATAAAAATTAATTAACCTAAGGTTACAGCTTAACCAAGGTACAGCTATTAACATAGGGAACTACTGTTAGAGGGCATGTTGGTTTCCTTTGTTTACTTCCTTGCAGCTCATCTACCTAAGGAAAGCAAAAATGGTCTTTAATAAACCCAGAAAATGCATTCCAGAGAGAACAGAACAGGATTTCTCAGAAGTTTTTGCAAGCAAAATCCCTAGAGGGTCCAAGAAAAGCTTAGGAGAAGGTCATTGAATAGGACTTCATAACACGCAAGTCTTTTCAGAGTTGCAATCCAGTTCGAGAAGCGGTGGGACAAAAGTAATTCAGAAGTAATTCAACCCAAAAGCCAGACAGTTGTGCAAGGTTTCTTTAAAAAAGACATGTTCCTAACACTTCGAGAGGCAAATCTTGCCAACAGCTCTGCCATTCATTGAGTAGCCTTGACTGTTGTTGGATTCCATGAGAAATTGATGGAGAAAGGTATTACCAGCATTTCAGGCTACCTGAAAGGCAAGAAACATAAACCAGCACGACATGAACAAATAAAAGCTCTTCATGATCTGATTTTGTGGAAGTAAATGTCTTACAGATGAGATTCCCAGATTTCTCTGAAAGCCCTAAGCAGGTAATCATGTTATTTTGTGTCTCAATACTATTAGGAGGGTGAGGAAAAATTTCCTTTAACTTGCCTCACTGAAGGGTAGTGTTCACACAGCACTTTGAACAAGTGAGATCATACAAAATCTCTAACTTCTTAAAACAGCAACAGCAAAGCCTGAGAAGGCAGTAAAGCAGCTGAAGAATCACACAACTCATCTTATTCTAGCAAGAAGTGTGCAGAGATCATAAGCTACTAGTAACAGCTTCTCTGCTTTAAATTCCTTTAACTTTTTATTCGTAGAAGGATCCACAGAAGGGTAAACAAAACGTAAAGTCAGCTATGAAGAAACCTTGTCCTAAGAATAGCAGGAAAACAAAATGTCAGACTCAGAATTGAATACCAGGCACCTCTCTCCGCCTAAGGCAACGTGCATCTCACTTCATTCAGATTTATGTTCAACTCAAATACCTAGAAACTAAAATGCAAAAGTTCAGCAGCCTTGTAGCTTTCCAACTGGAAGATGCAGTGCAGAGTGAGGAGGACAAGAGAACACCCAAGATACCGGATTTTGTTCTCCAGAACATAAAAGGGGTCCCTGTCAAAACCAGGCTACTAAAATCAAAGCCACTGGCCTCATTTGTGTTCCCTTCCATTAGACACAGTAAAGAGCAACAGTTAATGGATCAGTTCGATATATTAAAGCTTTCTGGTGGTTTGTGTGTTGCTGTTTCTTTTATTTTTTTCCTCCTGGAGAATGATTGAGGTAACTCCTATTTCTAAAAGCTGCAATACATTTTGATTGCAACATATGACAGATGAATTACAGATTGCCTGACCTTAACAGCTGCTTTACAGGCTTGACTCTTACTGAAATCAACTGAGTCAGAAAATGATGAGCACCTCCCACAACATATTTTTTTAATCCTAATTGCTAAGAAACTATAGCAGGTAGATACATGAAAGAAAAACAACTTCCCCAGCAAGCTGAATTAACAGGATCATTTTACATAAAAGTTGATATAAAGACACCGTATTTCTCACAAGGAAAAAGAGAATCAATACACTGTGATGACAAAGTGAGGTCATTACACACTGTAAAGTCCTCTTGTTCCTACCCCTAAGCAACCAGAATATGAGAGGATCCTTCCTGCTGTTTTTCTCTCTCAAAACATACAATTAACACATCCAGAAAGATAATTTGTCATGTGAATACTCTCAAAAAAAAAAAAAGTAAACAAAATAAGATTGGGAAGAACACAAAGTGCTCTACCTTCTTCTTTCTTTACAGCATCATGGTTCTACCCCAACATGGTCTCTCATTGTGTGAGTCAGGCCACAAACATAAAATAAAATAAAAAAAAAACATGTCTCTAAAAGGTTTAAGCTAATAGTTTTCTGAACTCTTTATCATTCCTTGAAAAGTATTCTCGTTGCCTCTGGTGAAAAGCAGTTTCTGAAGATCGATAATGCAGAAAACAACACAGAGAGCCATTACTCTTTCTCTCTCAGCTCAGAGAGCACAGAATAGACTATTTTGTTTACTATATAATTCATTCCTATAGATTCAGACACAGACATAGGTCCTTAGTGGAAAGCAGACCTCAGGTAGACCAGTAAGATGGGACAACATCTGTAAATGAAACCATTCTTCCAGGCCTCCTTATTTCAGAGATGCACATACTAAACTCTGATCAGCTACATAATAAGCTGTGAAACACGCACCCGGATCTCACTTTTGAAAACGTTAATCAATGTATTGTCTCCAGGAATTTCATCCGACAACACCGCAGACTGAAAATGAAAAGGTCAGAAAGTGTGTGTCTTGTGGCAATACGTATCCCAGGTTCCCAGTTGCTTGCTGAATTCATAGCGCAATACGAAGAAACAAGCTAAAAAAAAAAAAGTTTAATACATTTTCAAGAAAAACCTCAGTTGCACATTACATTCAAGTAGCATTCATGCAAGCTCTTTGCAGTTACTTCCCTGTAAAAAAAGCGCTAAAGGCTTCCCTTTCTCATCCTATGATACTTGCTATTCAAAACCCAGGTATTATCAGTGCTTTGTTTGTCCAGCAAATACCCTGAGCACTGTAAAAGTTTCTACCATTGCAGAGAGAAATAAAGTCTGTAGTCTCAGCTTCTTGGTAAGACAGGTGCTCCGCTGTATGTGGGTTACATTTTGTGCACGCACATACACACACCGAAAGAGAAGCGTCATTAAAGTAGCTTCAAGGAAAAGAAATTTAGGTCATCAATTTTAAGGTCTTGATTTGCTGGGAGATAAAAGAACAGCAAAAGCCACCAGATGGATTCAAAAGGGCAAAGGGAAATAAGTGTCTTTGAGCCATATCCTGCCTCATTCAATTACATTATTATGCAGGCAATTCTAATTTCAAGCATATGGCGATGCTCTTATATACATGCTTAATAAATCCACCACACATTTGTCAGTACAGGCTCGGAATTACACCCACTGTCAGCCAGGACATACATACTCGCTTCCTCACACATCACCATATATCGGGGGTGTGGCTGTTTAAACCAGGCTTTTCATTGCTGAGAGGTCAAGTCAGAGATGCCAAGCATGGGTGGCAGCTACAGTTGTCTTCCAGGATAAGGTGACAAAACAGCGATGACTGAAGCATGAGGAAACTGCACCCATCCCTAAGGAGCTGTCTCTGCCACACTAAATATAATGAAGAGTTTAGAGACAAGATCGGTTGCTCTTTTGAGGAAACTGAAAAAACAATACAAATGGAAATCTAGACATAGGATGGAAATCTTTACCATGGAACAGCCTCCACACAGCCTCAAGAGTTCTCCTGAACTCCAAGGAGTCAGGAGTGTGATCACAAGAGACAATGCCTCTTTTCATAGTGTGAGATCTGAACGGATCACACAAATCAGCATTTATTTGCCTTGGGATTGAAAGAGGAGCCCTGAAAAGCCACTGTTCACAAGATACCCATTTTGTGACTGGGAAGAAATTTGCAGGACAGTCAACTAATAGCTGTTTACATTGGTAAATACACTGTTTGGGGAATCTGGATACAAGAAGGAGATTTAAAAAAATATACATATCCTGAGAAAGTAAAGTTCTAAACCAACACTTCTGGTGCAGCACATTGATTTAATAATTTTTATTATTTTAATAGTGAAGTTTTAGATCGATAGAAAGAATAAATACCAAGCTAGAATTCTCTAAATCCATACAATAAAAAATCACGCTGAAAAGTTGTCCCAACTCATTAGAAAAGCAAGGGTTCACGAAATCTGTTCAAGACTCAAAAATAATTATCAATCCATGTCTCAAAGCTGCACGACTAAAGAAATGGAAATCTATACAACCAAATACTTACTTTCTTCATTACAACACACCTCTTAAATTAATCTCTTCAGGCACTCACAGAGTTTTCTGCAAGTGTTATATGTGGATCTTCAGCTCACCTGGAACCTCTAGACAGTGCTATGGAATCTTAGAAAACTTGGTCTGTTGTCATGAAGGGAATGCTAATTGCAATTACAAAACAGGAGGTGGTTTGCACACACAGCTGGTCCTTTCTCCATCCACATCTCCTGTTACTCACTAAAATAAGAGACAAATAGAACAGTAGCAATGTTTTATTGTGGGGTTTTATTCATAAAATACTTTTGTAAGGCTGCCACGCATGTGCTCAGGTTTATAGAAGACCCGGCAAAGCCTTTATTAATGAGCACATTTTTGACTTAACTGACATTTAGGATTATCTTCCCCTTAGTTCCTTCCCCTTCTCTCAATTCATTTGTTTAATACTTCAAGTTGAAAAGGAAGAAGTGTGAAAACGATTAGACAAAAAGAACTGCTACTAACAAGGTCTTACAAAGATAAGTCTTATCAAACTTCACAGCAGTCACAAACAAGAAAAGGAACATAGGGATCACTTTCGTTTACCACCAAAATACCTTTATTTACGCACTGAACCCCAAACATTACACAAGAGAAAAGCAAAACCCCTCTGGGCAACAGAAATGTCAGGTATGTATTAACCAAGCAGAATGGAAATACTGAGCTTGGAAGGCATCCAGAGCCAAAATGTTCACCTTGTCTAGGTTACTTTGGGGCAGGGAGGTGCAGGAGAGGTGAGGGGCAGGCAGGGAGCAGGGGGTCTGGGAATACTGCTGCTCGGGTGTGAGATTATCATTCCTAAACTCAGCTAAAGGATGCTCTCAAAAACCTGGTAGAGCCACCACAGGCAGGTTCTCAATATGCAGAAGTTTCAGAAGAGAAGGCAACCCAACATACTGCAATTACAAGCTAAAAAACAGAGCAGCAAAGCTAGACAAAGACTTTCACTGTCTGCTTTTAGCATCACATGTTAAGCAATATTTCCTAATCAAGCTACCACGATCACAAGTGTGTGAGCATGACTATCTCCCTTCCTCTCAAAGAAGCCTTATTCTTTGAGCCTGCCTGGGCTTCTAAAACAGCTATTTTTATTTCCTCAGCTTTAATGCTGACTTCCAGTGAAAATAAATTCTTTTTGCAGCTATTTAATTTCAGATCAGAACTTCATTGCAGTCATGACAGATTGCATCTACGTTTCAGTTCTCAGACATCTGTTTTGAAATTCCCAGTATCAAAGCAGATAGTAGCTTGGTTTGTGATTATATTTTCGCAGTCCTATTTTACAACTGAAGTATAATTTAAACAAAATACATAAAGTTAGGAGCAAGATCTAGCCTTACAGCTCCCAGTCCTCTTCATAAGCTAATAAAACCCAATACAACAATTTTTAGGACTCAAACTCTTCCTTTAGAAAAGCACCCCAGTTCCTGAATATGCATTTTCATTGTCTTAAAAGAGATGCTCTTTTAAGCTTGCCCATCCCATCTTCTCTCCACTCAGTATAACAATCCTGCACTGACAGGGTAAGTAGTCCAGGACACGCAATACATTCACCAGCACTAAGGGACATTGTTCTGTGATGTCCTGTCATCCAACACCAGTGGGGTCAGAGAGCACAACAGTTTATAAACCACAGAGACACTAGGTAATGAATATTAAAGTCCAGTTTATACAACGATTCATTTGTGCTACCCTCCTGGCCTTCATGGGAAAACACCACTCCTTACTATGTTTTATTGATCTTCTGTTATCCTTTGTCCATCAGTCGTCTTTTCTTTTAGAACACTAACCTAACCGCTGTGCTAGGCAGTGATTTGGACTTTGTACAGCAGAATAACTTCAGAAAGGAGAGAGTTAAAATAAACAGAAGGACAACGAACAGAGCACTAGGAATTTTGAAAAGCAGGAAGACAAGACATTCAAGATCAGAGAATATACCCTTTTTTACCATTACATTCTTGTGTCTCTTCAAACATTAATGATCAACTTAATCAGAGACAATAGCTCTGAGTACCCAGAGAATAAACATGACTGGTAAATAACCCAACACCTTATAACTCCTCTCCTCAAAAGGGGTGAAGCAGGGAAGAAAAAAACAAAACATGCAAATCTTACAGGGACTACTGCATGCTGCAGATGTTTCAGCCACTCTGACCTACTCTGTTGGTAAGACTTGCTCCTCTGCTTCCCAACTCCCAGGACTTCCAACGGGGGCAGGACCCCTCTTGGCTAACAAAAGGCCTTTTTAAGCCACTCCTCTCAGATGCCTTAATTAAGCCATTTCAACATAAGGCACTTCTTTTCCAGAGATACTGGTCATCAAGGACTCCTTAAAGGAAAAGGTGATTCATCTGTTAATCAGGTCATTAAAGGAATACCTTTTACAGGATCCAAAAGAATTAATTACTGTAACAGCCTTGCTCCACAGCAAGAAACTGCAGAGAAGGCACACAGCTCAGGAACACAGACAAACGCCCCATTACAGACTGGTCTGATGGGAAGCCTTGCACTACATTGGGCAAATTGTTCCCGAGCTTGCCAAAGAGAGGGGATTTTCCTCAGAAAGCACACTCAAAACCCATGAAACTAAGTTAGCATGCAGCAGCCTAACAAAATTACTCCAATCAAGGGCTTGCGTGAAAGAACCTAAATATCACCTCAAAAGGCTTAAAATTTCATTTGCCAAGTAGGTACTTTCGGAGCTACACAACGCCAAGCTTGGCCCAAACCCAAGCAACTCCATTCGCTCGCGGTTCTTCCCAAGAGGATGACAGTTAAGCACTAACTCACCAGGTGGTTAAACCTCAGTCCTCACAATGCTCCTGAGCGACCAAGCACACAGGGACCAAGGTGTGGACAAAGTTAAATATTCCTCATCAACGTGCAATCTTCCACGTTTTGTTGCCTTAGGCAGGAATGGGATCTTGATCAATAATTATTAACTTTCTGCCTCAAAACTTCTGGGCTTGCCATGTTAACACAAGCTTTAAAAAAAGTTAAACTGTCCAAGAACAGATAATTCACAATTCTGACAAGGGCAGCGGGTCATATATTTTTATGACACACAAATTTGGATTCTGTCCCACACACCCAGAAAAGAAGCTGAATTCTAACACTTGTAGTACAAAAGACCAAAACCCAAACCCTCTACTTTGTGGTTCCGAAACATTTATCACAATCCTCTACAATAATGAAAAATGCGGTAGACTCTTTAAAGAAAAAATAAAAAAATAAAAATCAATCAACAACTTTACACATACCATAACAACATGCATCAGCGCACTGAAGAAATAAACACAAAAGGTGGAATACTAACCGATAATCCTAAAGCTTTCATTATTTACAGTAGTGCCACTGAAGGCCTTGCATTTTGCTCTTAGAGATTCCAGAGTCATACAAGATTGTACCTTGCAGTTTTGCCTTTTCTTCCTAAACATTAAATAATGCTTTCCCTCAAGCTATCCACGATTGTGTCACGCAGGTGAATTTAGAAAAATTGTTCCCAGATTGCACGTATCTTCAAACTTGCAGTCTCCATCCCAGTCTGCAATAACATCTTGCAAATACAAGCTCGTTTCTGTATTTCGTGTCCTTTTCCAGAAAGCCTCACAAAGATGCTGCCTCCCCTGCAGACCTGTGCAACACAGGGCTGGAGCAACAACAGAACACACTTCAGACAACTGTCTCCATGTCGCCAATTGCACCAATTTCTCAGAAACACAACATCCAGACAGGAAATAGCATATCTGAGACAACAAGAGACATCGATGAAAAGATCCCAAGATGCAAGAACGACGCAGCCTTGCAGTCCTGGCGTTTGTGCACTGCTTCCCACCAGTCGACCCTCAGAAGAGTTCTCCAGATGTCTTCTTTAAAAAAATTATAATAATTTAGAAAAATATTCCTGCCTAACACAGTTGGGCAGTCTCATTTTTTTCCCCCCTTCCCCTTCATATCCCCTCCTTCCCTCAATACTCATGCTAATTCCACAGCATATATACACAGTTGTCTGCTTATTTCTCAGAACATGGATCCAGCTTTCCACTACGAAGGAACAGCACAAGATGTCGATGCCTTTGCATCAGGATGGGTTGAGAATTATGAAGATGCAC
>VZRU01004335.1:0-12122 GCA_013398155.1 Pedionomus torquatus
TGACCTGGTGACGTGAGGAGTTCCTCTCCTCTGTCTCCTGGTTCCGGAGCTCACTGGGTTAAACTCACTAAATAAATAGATTATCTCATGAGAAAACTACGTTTTCTTTTCGAACTTCTTACTGCCAGCATAAGAACAGTTATGCTTACAGCTTTTATTTATTATGGTATTGTTTAATGTCTTAATAATTTAAAATCTCTGTTTTTTGTTGTCTTATTGGAAGGCGCTAGCAGAAGCGGCGGTGGCAGCACGTGGAGTACCCCTAACCAGAGATACACTAACGTTATCCAGCCATCTACCTTTAAGTCTAATACGTGGGGTGGCAGCAGAGATCAAGGAAGAGGATTTTTTGGCTCCTCTGATTTTGGATCATCAGGTGGCGGTGGCGGCGGCAGCAGCAGGAATGCAGACTTTTCGCAGAACAGATTCTCTGCGTTAATGAACAATCAAAATATTGCTGATGGGTATAAAGATGAAGAGGAGAGACTTCTGTAAGTTATAGTCCTGTCTCACTGAAAGCATTTAGAACAAGCAGTTTAAAAGCTGACTGCTTTCCTGTGGGTAGCATGAAGGATGCGATCATGAGAAGAAAGCTGGGACATGTAATCAGAACCATAGAAAACACTACGGTATTTGGGTCTCTTGAGTTATGCTGGTATGGGAAGAAAGCGATCCTTGTTTTGAGCAGCTAGACAACTGTGGTAAGATGATACAGTATTTAAATTGTGGGCAGGAGGATAAGGAAGGAAACAAAGTTTTCAGCACTTGAAACTAAGGGGTCAGACCCCTTGGATAGCATTGCAACGCTTTAAAAAACTCTTTGTGAACGTGAACTGCTTGACTTAGTTTTCCTGACACTTAAGATAACATATGTTCTGCCAGTAGCAAAGGTATTGAAAGCTGGTTTCACATGAGTTTATATTTGAGTCAGTTGAGAGTGACCAGCAGATTCAAGTCAATTACAGGACATGTAAGGAGAAGTAACAGGCAGTGTGATTTCCTGAAGAAACAATGAGAAACAATGTACAACTCTTTTTTTTTTTTATTATTATTACATTAAGAAAATGCTTAATACATTATTCAGCTTGTCAAACATGAATGTATGTTGTGCAACAAATACCTGAAATAGTCAGAATCTTTGTTCAATTGTTATTGTGTAGTGATCTGCTTATTTCAGTTTTTACTCTTTCACTGTTTGTTTACATTTGAATTTACTTGAGTTGATGTAGCTTCCGTTTCTCTGCTTTTGTAATTTCTGGATTTTTATGCTTTTGATTCTTTTCCAAAAACTACTATTGAACACCTCTCTCTTGTTTCCTGCCCTCCCCCCCTTTTATTTCTTTCTGAATCTTATTATTTAATACTGTGCATGTTCATTAATATTGTAAAGCCATCAAGTATTGAGGAGGTTTTAAGTTGAGTTGTGATTGACAGCTTCAAAGGAAATCCTGTGACAGTATGTGCTGTACAGGGATTTAAAAATACTTTGTGTAGATGGGGTAGTAATTGTTTTGTGGGTTTTTTTGGGGGGTGTGTTTGTTTGTTCGTTGGGTTTTGGTTTTGGTTTTTGTTTCGTTTTGGTTTGGTTTTGGGTGGTTTTGTTTTTGTTTTTTTTTAAGATCTGGTTTGATTTACTTGCAATTGATAGAGCAGGATTCTTTGAAGGGACACTTATCTTGCTGAGTAAGTGTGTTTCTTTCCACGGAGAACTGAGTGTTTTTTCTTGTTCGCTCTTGACTTGTGTCAGACTTCAGTTTTCATGGTAGCGGGTATTTGAATCTGACTTTGGATTCAAACCAAGCAAGTGCTTCTGGTGGTTTTATTTTGACCGTATAATTTTACTTTCACCTTGGTTTTGTTTTGTAGTGAATGTGTAGTGAAAGACATGGACATTTGGGAAACTTCAGGACAATGGATATTTTCATCTTATTCACCAATGAAAGAAAGACCAAATGTCTCAGGTAGGTAAGGTTCTAGTATTGTCATATATTGCTGCTCTTTTGGATGTTTCTTACACTTGTCCACACTGTTGTACCTCTGGAACCGTTGGTATGGTGATGATTTGCCTTGTGATGCAGCAGGATGGGATATTGGATTATGGCCAATTTGGTTTAGGCATTCTCATCTTTAAAGTTCTGTAACGAAAACTTTTTGTATCTCCAACTGTATCATTGCCTATAGAGGGCAATTCAAAGTATTAGTGTATTTCCTTGGAGGTTTTTGATTATTCCTCTCCTTACAGGCTTTGCAGACTTCTCACCAGAAGAGTTGCATCTGGAGTATTACAACTGCAGAGCAAACAATGACATTCAGAATTATGTAAGTATTTAAAACTGCTGACTTATGTGGCCACATTTAGGGATAGGACTTGTTACTATTCTTCGGGTGACAACTCTTGACTCATTCAGTTACCAAATTCTAGGAGATTATCAGGATGTCAAAATATTTTCCAACTATGTGCACAAAATAGACTATCAGCTATTCTTGTATTCTGTGTGCTCTTCTGTAACTTCTTATTTCTGTCTGAGATCACAGGCTAAAACCGTCAGATCTGAGCTTTTAAAACTGGTGGCCTCGATGTCTGGATGCACCAGCTCCTATGAAAACTGGAAGCAATAAAGTTTTAGCTAGTCTTGAGTTAAATGTGTTGTCTTTCTAAACCTAGAGACTCTTCGGCTTAGTCTTGTCCCTGCTCACGTGTGGTGTTTGTTTCATATTTGATATGCTGTTAGCCAGTTTGTTACAGCTGGATATGTAGCACTTAAGGTAGAACGCTGGGGAGGTTTATTTAACCTTGTTGTTTTATGTACCTCTATTGCAGGGACTAAATGCTGAGAACAGCAGATACTTCTAAAGGAACACATATGTTTCTAGAAAAGAAGTAACATACATGTTTTTGTGTATATACATAAATATAAATTTATATGTATTATTTCTTCCTCGTAGTTCTCTCACAGAACGCTTAAGTACAACATGTCTCTTCCAAAGCATGTGTTTCTGTTCCTAAACTGGGTCAAAATCTGGATTTTCCAGTCTGTTGTGTAAGAGCTGATACCAAGCAACATGATCTTCCAGCATGTGATTAAACACAAAAGAATTATTGATGTTTGTGGTGCAAGACCCTTTTGAAAAATTAAGGAATTCATTTACAGAAAGGTTACTCATGCCACTCCTGCAGACATTTGGGACTTTATACATTTTACTCGATTAGTTTTTAAGAAAATTCAATTAGGCTAAGCTTCAAATAAGGTGTGTTGATAAACTTAAATGTAGGAAATTCACATTTGAAATTCCTGAAAAGTTAGTTCTTTAATAACTTTACAGTTTGTTTAATCAGTTATCCAAGAGACACAGGTACTATTTATTGCTGTATGTGTTCTGTGTGGTAATTTATTGGATCATGTTAAAGAGGCTGATTTAAATTAAGGAAGTTAATTTCTGCAAAGCTAAATATTTTAGGGTGGTATTATTGAAGTGTTCTGAATTACTATGTTTTGAAAGCGGGCTGGTTGGGTTTTTTTGTCTGAAAATGGGGGAGAAGGTAAGGCAAATCTTAGAGCTTCAGCTTATTGAGTGAGCACATAAATACACAAACCAGAAATAAAACAAAGACTGAAGAGGTTATTCTCTTATACTTAAAACTTACATATTTTGTGTGTGGTTTGTTGGATTTTTGTGGTGTGGCTTTGTTTTCTTTTTTGCTCCCTAACACCTGATTTAAATAGTGACAGAACTTAGATTTAGAAAGCCCCAGGATATTCTTTTTAATCTTACTGTTACTAGAAGTAAAATAATAAGACAATTGTAAGGAATTCTGTGTTAATAACAGAAATTTCAGCTTCTCACTTTGAAGTTTCATGAAAGCAAAAATCTTGTCGTCTTGGCTTCATGAAGTTTCTTTGCTAATTCTGGAAGTCTTTTTTCAATTCACTCTATTTTCTTTATTTTTTTAAGTCTTCACCAGTAATAAATCCATATGTTTGTTTTCCCCCTTTTTAGATAAATTCTGTCCAACACTTAGCGACACAATGGAAAAATCGTCTGCTTCAGCTGAAAACTTTAAATGCGTCAACAAAAGCAGCTTTGGTAAGTGTTAATGAAAGGTAAAATGTTTTTGTTCTGGATGTTTGGTTTTTTTTTTATTAATTTTGGGCAAATGTTTTTCTTAGATTCATGGGTGTTTTTTTAGACACATCCTACCAAACTGTCCTGAAAATGCCAATGTCAGTTTCTGTCACAAAGATTTCTAAGATATGGTAGTTGTAATGTGCCACCGTGTTTTTAATGAAATGCACTCTTGTAAGTGCTCCATAGAAACTTCAGCTGTTATCTAGGTATTTAACTACACTTCTACTAGCTTTATAGAAATAGGTGGTAGGTATTGCTTTGAAGATTGCAGAATACTGTATTTTACTATCAAATGTATGTGATTCTTACCCTTTTAGGGCATCCTTGTTTGCTCCAAAATAGCTGAGAAATAAAATATTTGTTTGATGCCTAGATTCATTGGCAATTTTATGGTAGATCTGTGAGCTGTTCTGAAAAATCTTAAGTATGCTGTGATATATTCTGACACTGCAGCCTTGAAAAACATCTAGCATGAAAGATTTTGCCTGACTGGTGGCACAAAGATCTTGACA
Organism: Pedionomus torquatus; assembly: GCA_013398155.1. NCBI lineage: Eukaryota > Metazoa > Chordata > Aves > Charadriiformes > Pedionomidae > Pedionomus > Pedionomus torquatus. Next base: position 4,641 of record VZRU01004335.1, read on the forward strand.
GTATTCTTAGAATGCTCTTGGGAGCATCAGAGACAATGGAAAAGGGCGTAAGAAGCAATTACATGAGAGTAAGGATTGCAGTTTGAAGACTGTCCCTTGTCTCCATCTCTGTGCTTTCTATAGGCAATAGAAACCTGACTAGCATTTTCTAGCTAGTTGGGGAGCATTTTCTGAGTCAGGTGAACATGAAAGTCTGTGAGTGCTGTTTTGAGTCTTAATCTACCTTTCTCTGGAATCATGAAATCAGTGAATTGCAGGCGGGTATTATAAAACCCGTCAGTTAACTAAGGACAGTAGTGAATGGGGATGGTTCCGTGTCAGCCAGGCAGCAACTGGATCCCAGATTCGGAATAAAGGCATCGTAAGCCGCATGAAAGTAACCATAGTTTAAGGCTGGGATGTGGTTGAGTACATGTATAGTAAGAGGCAAATATCCATCCCACCTTTTCTTCCACATGCTGATGTTGACTCTTTCAAGGCATAATCAGCAGATGAGACCAGAATTGTCCTCCAGGCCATTTTAGAATAAATAAAACATAAGAATAAGAAATTAAACCAATATTAAAGAATCAGAGTAAGTTGATTTAAGTGGAGTCTGTATGAAGCTCATTAAAGTTTTAGCAATATGAACATAGCCCCCTGCTGTGTTCAATGCTGAAGGTGAAGAAGTGGGATTTGGGCTTTAGCACAGAAGGCTAGATGTACCGAGATGGAAGAACAGATGAAGTCAAAGCAATGACATAGATAGGGCCATAAAGCATTAACTGAAATAAGTGATGAGAAGGAGCTGGAAGAGGTGTTCAGGTCATTAACTGACAGACAAGAATCTGTAAATTGTAATATATGTATGTTTCTGGAGCGTTTTAGAGAGACTGGTGTAGGACATTGAATGTTTGGATTTTTTATAGCCATAAGAGCATGCAAGTGAATGAAAGTGATCGGGGTCTAAGTTAGACTAAGTTGTATGACATTGGACTGGGCAGCTGTATTTTTGCTTCAAGTATTTATTGAAAGACATCTCCCTGCTTTGGAATGTAGTTTTCAATTCTGTATTTTGAATTTTTTAAGCTCTCTGAATTAAAGAATACGGTCACTCAACCACCGCCTGCCTTTGGATTTGGAGGACAGCAAACATCAAGCTTTGGGTTGTCAAGTAAGTTCCTGCATTAAGAACTAAGAGTTCAATGGTTTCTTGAGTATCACAGGTGTGCACGTTCTAACATTATTTTTTTTAATAAATTTTATAACTGCAGGCTTTCCTGTAAACAGCAGCAGTAACAGCGCCAGCAGTTTCTCCTTTAAAACAAGTTCCAGTCTCACCAGTGCATCATCTGGAAACACCCCTGCTTTTGGGAGCTCTTCTGCTGGCGGCAACCCTCCTGCATTTGGTGTGACGTCCTCTCCTAGCGTATCCCATTCTGTTGGTTTTGGCAGCCCGGCAGCTCCGTCTGCAGCCTCCTTCTCGTTTAAAACTTCGGAAACAACTAGTGGTTTTGGAACTTCTGGGTTTTCAGGGTTTGGCAATTCTTCTGCTGTGAACTCTTCAAGCACCACTCCGCTTACAGCCTTCGGAGTTTTTAATGCAGCAGTAGCAGCTTCTCCTTCCCATGCAAGCAGTGCTCTGTTTGGACAGACTGCCAGTGTCTCTGGACACAATGTGGCATCGGTGTCTTCTGCAGTCACAAACAACGCCACATCAGAAAAGTTATTTACACCAAAGAATGAATTATCGGCTGAAGAGCTGAAACAATTTGAAGCAAAGAAGTTTACAGTGGGAAAGATTCCTCTTAAACCACCACCATTGGAACTATTAAACGTTTAGGACTTCTAAGTCTATTCTGCAGTAACATGGTTTTGTAACTTCTCTGATACCTCAGCTACTCCATTTGCTGGTTGAGTAATGAAATAAAATGCTTCCATCTGAGTTAATTCTAGTTTCATCTCTTAAGGTTTTTTTACAGTTATAAACTTATGGGTATAAATATTCAAACATTGTATTTTATTATTTCTTGGGTTTTTTTTGGAATGGACCTTTTACAGCCAAGAAACTAACTAATGAAAATAAAATTAATATAAAAGTTCCCTTTTACCTTCTGTTCTGGGAAATTCTGGGCAAAAACTGCATTAAAAAAGCTTTGTCAAAAGAGAGAAGTGCTTTGGTGAGGTATTTACATCCTGCTGTGAACAGAACGCTAGAAAAAAAATGGATGCAGTGCAGGACTGTGTGGTGTTGGGCCACTGCGTCTCCTCCCTCTTTATTTAGAGGATTTGTGCAGCCGTTTGGAGCCGTTTGCACTTGTGTTTGGAGACAGTGGGCTCCTGTGTGGTCCAGGCTCCTGGCCACATGCACTCAGGAGTCACCTCTCACAGCTCAGGTTTTGTTGTTCTGCTTGAGGTCATAATGTGTGTATTAATGTAATGCAGCTCGTGGAGGAGAGCCTGGAGAGCATTCAGCATGAATAAGGGGCTTGTGGCTGGCTATTTTGACGCCTCTGAGATAACTTCGCAAGCAATTGCAAAACTGCTTACCACATATTTATATGAATTGATACAATTCTGTTGTCTGGCTCTCAGAACTTGGTGGGTGCATATATTAGCAGTACCTTTTCTGAATTGATGATATTAAGGTGTATATTTTGCCAAGATGCTATAAAGCAGGGGTCAGAAATCGTGTAGAGGAGGTACTAGACTCAGGTGGAGAGAACATCTATCCTTGACCAGGACCAATGGTATAAAATTGCCAAACCTCAAATTTGAGAGGAAAACAGAAGTTTAATCCAGGATATACACACATGAATTGATAATTTCCTTAATTTCCTGTCTTGCTAAAACAATGTCATAGAATCACAGAATGGCTTGGGTTGGAAGGGACCTTAAAGATCATCGAGTTCCAACCCACCTGCATGGGCAGGGACACCTCCCACCAGACCAGGTTGCTCAAAGCCCCATCCAGCCTGGCCTTCAACACCTCCAGGGATGGGGCAGCCACAGCTTCTCTGGGCAACCTGTTCCAGTACCTCACCACCCTCACAGGAAAGAATTTCTTCCTAATATCTAATCTACATCTCTCCCAGTTTGAAGCTGGAACTCCTTCTATTACATGCTACACCCTTTCCTGTATTTCATTTCTGAAGCCTTGGTGGTTCTCGAACCCAATTGCATCAGAAAGCTACAAGGCTTTTTTTTAANTAAAGGTACAGAATTAAGTCCTGCTGATAACCTTAAGGATGTTGTGGCATGTTTTAGAGGGCTGTGGGTGCTTGTATCTTACATTTAAAGTACTAATCGTTTTGAAAGTCACCTGTGTTTTTATTCCTAATGCTTATCCTTTTAATTGACTATTTTAACGGATGAAACCCACGAGGAACATTCCAAGTCGCAGTTAAGGACAGGCTACCTCTGAAGAGCACCAGAGCCATTTTTACGAAGTTGAAGTGTCTATTCACAAGGCCGCTGCAAGATTTTTGGAGTCTCTGTACGTCAGAGCAAGTGCTGTGTGGCCTAAGAGCTTAAAGCAGCTTTTGAACCTAAGCAGTGAGCTACAACCCTGAGGCTCTCTTAGAGTATCTCAGCGGGCTGGTGCTGCTGAGCTGCACGAAGACCTTTCAAGGCTCAAAACTGTGCAAGCGCTTTTTTAGGTGGAAGTGATTTTGCTTAAAAAAAAGTAAACAAAAACTTGTAAGGCCACGACAAATCTGAGTGATCTACTCTGCATGCCCCAAAAAAACATCGGCTAGATGATTTCAAGCATCATTCTAATCTGCCCAGGGGGGCCCTAAGGAGAGAAGGGATTTTTTGAAGTCTCGGGTCACCTTGCTATTAAAAAATTAGAAAGCTTAAGGGAGTTACTCCTAATTTAGATGACAATAAAGAAAATAAACCCCAAAGTTTGAACAAAGATTTTGTGGTTTTTTTCAGATCATCTCCTTACCCTCAAAGGAAAATTTTTAAAAAAAAGATCACTATTACAGAGATATTAAGACTTGGTGTTTGATACCAAATGAGCTCCTGGAAAGGCGGTGGAGAGCGATGTGATGTGAAATGGCCAGAAAAAGGCACGCTGTGTGTTTGGCTGCAGTTGCACAGACAAGGACACGACAGAGCAGGAAGAAGCAGCATCGCTCTAGTGGGCTTACTCAACGGCCCAAAATAGGCAACAATTTGCTAGCAGATCAAAGCAATCTTCCCCAACATTTGGACTGTACTTTTAGGGTTTTTTTTTGTTTTTTTGGTTTTTTTTCTGTCAATCCTGTTCTGCTCTGGGTATACTTGATATCAGACCTGGTTGCATCACAAAGGCAGATGAATAATATCTTCCTTTTAGCGGCAATCCTTTCGTTGTTCTTAACTTTTCCTTTTTGCCACTGCTTTTTGGGTTGTTTGGTATGTGGCTGTTCTCCAGCAAGTCATCAGATTGTGGTCTGGCCTATAAAACCACTTATAGGGTGGCAGCAGACTCCCACATCTCACTTTGCTGTACCTCATTTCATAGCAAAAAAACCCCAGGAGGTGAAGGTCCGAGCGCAGAGGTGTGACATGTTCTGGTTAGAAGAACTTGGTCTGTGCAATAGGCTAGAACGTTCAAGCTCCACGTGATATTTTCAAGTGCTTCCCTTACTTTGAAATAACAGGATTTATGAGTCACCGAAATTCCTGCAGTGTGCTACAAACAACTAAGTTGAAGAATGACTCGAAGTTTTGGTTTCCAAAAGAGCGTGGATTAATCCTCGGACAGCAACGCTTGAGGCTGGCTGCCTACAGGAGAAAACCCCTCCACTGTCCAACTCCGAGATGGACCTGCTGGTGGCCAAGGCCATCAATGATGGTGGTAGCACCTCTGGGACAACATATTTAAGAAGGGGTGGGGTGGGGCAGAACCAACCAAAAGCTGCAAAGACCTCAGTCAGGACAGAGAAGTGAAAGAAACAACTCTGCAGACACCAAGGTCAGTGAAGGAGGAGGAGGTGCTTCATGCACAGGAGCAGAAATTCGCTGCAGCCTATGGTGAAGACCATGGTAAGGCAGGCTGTTCCCCTGCAGCCCATGGAGGACCATGGTAGAGCAGAGATCCATCTGCAGCTCATCAAGGGCCTCAGACTGGAGGAGGTGAATGCCTGAAGGATGGTGTGATCCCGTGGGAAGCCTGCACTGGAGCAGGCTCCTGGCAGGACCTGTGGACCCATGGAGAGAGGAGCCCACACTGGAGCAGGTTTGCTGGCAGGACTTGTGATCCCATGGGGGACCCTCTCTGGAGCAGTCTGTTCCTGAAGGACTGCACCCCATGGAAGAAACCCATGCTGGAGCAGTTTGGGAAACACTGCAGCCTGCGGGAAGGATCTATGTTGGGAAAGTTCATGGAAGACTGTTTCCTGTGGGAAGGACCCCACGCTGGAGCAGGGGAGGAGTGTGAGGAGTCCTCTCCCTGAGGAGGAAAGAGTTGCGTAGACGACACATGATGAACTGACCACAAACCCCATTCCCTGTATTGCTGCACCACTTTCAGGGAGGAGGTAGAGAAAATCAGGAGTGAAGTTGATCCCAGGAAGAAGGGAGGAGTCGGGAGAAGATGCTTTAAGATTTGGGGTTATTTCTCTTTATCCTTCTCCGATTTGATCAGTAATAAATTAATTTCCCCTGTGTCAAGTCTGTTTTGCCTGTGATGGTAGTAACTGAGTGATCTCCTCATCCTTATCCTGACCCACAAGCCTTTTGTTATATTTTCTCTCCCCTTTCCAGCTGAGGAGGGGCGTGATACCACGGTGTTGGTGGCCACCTTGTCTCCAGCCAGGGTCACCCCACCAGAAAGCGGCGAGGTACCTTACACTGAATGAAGGAAGATGAACCGCCAACTATCAGCTGAGTAGGTTTAAGCCTCCGAGAATAAAGCTGAGGGTATCAACAACAATAAATTAACAACAGCCAGAAGGGTAAGGGAAGAAGAGCTTTCAGAAACATGTCTGGGGGAAAGGAATACAAAAAGCCTATTAATACTGGAGCACTGAATTGAGATTGATAACGCTGAAAAGGTGGAAATCTATTTAAAAATACTTGAGAGAGGGACGGTTGAAAATCAATGAGGATGTAATGCAGTTACTGATAAAAGGCAAGGAAGAAGATGCTTGTGAAATGTGAGCTTACTGCAGAGCAGTGGGAGTCCAGATAATTTGCTATCCTGGTCAGTAAGGGAATCAGCTAATGGACTTGCAATCGTTCTGATAATTATTCAGGTAAGTGACAGAGCACTAGGGATGTGGTAGCAGAAATAATACATCTGGTATTATACATGTGGTAGGAAATAATACATCTCAGCAAGAAAAGGTACTTATTTTGTTTATGGTTACAAGTAATTTCAGGAGATTCTAAAGAGAGATCATCTGGCTTTCAGTAAGGCGCTTGATACAGGCATTTAAGAGGTGTCAGATGTTTATGGAACAGTGATTAGCATTAGTGATTAGTCGCAAACATTGACGAGTGAATGCTTTTTGTTTACAGTCCACCTCCCATGTGTTAATGTAGAGGATAGAAACTGTAATTTGATATTTACCCAGACAGTAACAGAGGAAAAAAGCCATAGACAATTTGACAATTTAAACAACTATCTAGTTGTATTTGACCTAATATAAGCCAGCAGCTAACAGAAAAATATATACAACTCATATTCAGAAACAGAGAGAAAACCGTGGAGTAGAAAGTGACAGTAACTGAGGCATGAAGCCCCAGGGGTTTAGTGCAGTACAACCTAGTGTGAGCTGTGGGAATCTCCTTCACGGTGTGACTTGGTGATGCTGCACTTGGTTCTGGGCAGGCAGTTGCCATGGGAGTAAAAGGAGATTCAGAGAGCAACCAAAGTGATTGAAGGTTGGAAACGAGGATTTAGGAGAAAACTTAAGAGCTGAAAAAGTACTGTTTGGTGAAAGCCGAGACTCTGGAATTGAATGACTGTCTTCTTGAAAGCCTACCTTCTCAGAAGGGAGGAAATGTTGTTTTTTTTTTCTTCGGCATCTTGATTAGTAATCAGAATATTGCAGATCTTCCTCAGCAATGCCTTAGACAGGAAGTTTCCCAACTGGGAATNGGAGGAGGAGGTGCTTCATGCACAGGAGCAGAAATTCGCTGCAGCCTATGGTGAAGACCATGGTAAGGCAGGCTGTTCCCCTGCAGCCCATGGAGGACCATGGTAGAGCAGAGATCCATCTGCAGCTCATCAAGGGCCTCAGACTGGAGGAGGTGAATGCCTGAAGGATGGTGTGATCCCGTGGGAAGCCTGCACTGGAGCAGGCTCCTGGCAGGCCCTGTGGACCCATGGGAGATCCATCTGCAGCTCATCAAGGGCCTCAGACTGGAGGAGGTGAATGCCTGAAGGATGGTGTGATCCCGTGGGAAGCCTGCACTGGAGCAGGCTCCTGGCAGGACCTGTGGACCCATGGAGAGAGGAGCCCACACTGGAGCAGGTTTGCTGGCAGGCCTTGTGAGCCCATGGAG
>VZRU01004335.1:16608-29796 GCA_013398155.1 Pedionomus torquatus
CATCCCTCCTGTAACCCCTTTTATGTACTGGAAAGCCACTAGAAGGTCTCCCCAGAGCCTTCTCTTCTCCAGGCTGAACAACTCCAACTCTCTCAGCCTGTCCTCATAGGAAAGGTTCTCCAGCTCTTTGATCATCATTGACCCATTCCAACAAGTCCATGTCCTTCCTGTGCTGAGGACTCCAGAGCTGGAGGCAGTACTCCAGGTGGGGTCTCACCAGAGCAGAGTAGAGGGGCCGAATTACCTCCTTTGACCTGCTGGCCATGCTTCTTTCAATGCAGCCCAGGAGGCAATTGGCTTTCTGGGCTGCAAATGCACATTGCCTGCTCGTGTTGAGCTTCTCATCCACCGTCCAGCCAATCTGATCCCCTGCTTTTGAACCAAAATACGCCAGCGCTTGAAGAGATTGACAAGAGCGTAAAGCTGAGCACTTGGGCCAGGCTGCTGTGTGCCTGCTGCCTCTCCTGGAGGGCCAGCTCTAATGAGGGAACCTCTCTCCACTGAGTTTAAAGAAGCAGATTACCTCCCTAACACGTGGAGTGACTGGGCCCCTCAATCTTGAAACTCTCACTCGCAATTACCTGGTTTTCCTGGCAAGAATAACCAAGTGAAAAACCAAAGAGCTAGTTCCTGTCCTAAGTTCTCAGTTTGGTCTGCAGAATAAAGCCAGGCACATTCTTACACCACTGTATCACGCAAGAGGCTCATTGGTGGGACTTCCCCTCCTGCAAAAGAACAAAAACAGATCTTAAAATGGAGAGAAGATGACCAGGAAAACAAGAAGACTTACAATCAAGTTCGCCTGGCACCTTTGCTCTTTCTTTCCTCCACAGGCAGTGCGTTTTTTCCTTACCATGTCACATGAGAGATATAAGAAACAAGTTTTACATCTTACCACCTCCAACAGGCAGATCTGTTATGTTGCTAATTGCAAAGTCGGCATCAGAAGAGTGATCTGGTGGTTTTAAAGTACCTGCAGCAACTATATCCTGCTCCACCTGAATTTCTGTGTCATTATGGCACTGCGCTCTTAGCAAACTAAATGCTTTCTAGTCAGCATTGAGTCATGCTTCTCTCAGACTTCCATGGAGCCTTATCTTTGCAAATCACATGAAATGTGCCCATTGCATATGCCCTACAAAGTAATCAGATTAGTTCTAATTATACAAAATAAACCCACCCTCCTGTATGAATCAAACAAGCAACATTTGCCTGTGTGCGTGTAAAATCCACGTCGCATCACTCTTAGAGAGAGGCTAATGAGGTACAGTTTTGATCTCTGGTAGCTTAGATTTTCTGTCTAACCAGTGCTGTCGTGTTTTTCTCAGCCTGCCAAGTATCTGTACGGCCCTGGCTCGTGATGCATTTCAATATTAAAGCACTCCTTATAGTCACATGAGGTTCTGTTGTTGTAGCTTACTTCTGCAACTATGAGTTTCTCTTGGAGTGTCTGTAATGATGAAATAGAACTAAAACTGTACAAACTGAAATAGCAGTTTATAATCACGGGTTGCATTTGAAAAAAAAAAAAAAGCCTGGCACCTCTTGCTGTTTCCATATTAGTGGACAGTAGATGAGGTGGAGAAGAACCCTCTGTATTCTATATACATTAAATTTTGGGGCAGAGGAAGGCCTTCAGCCCCATGGCCTGCGTGCTTGCTCAGCAGCTCCCACGGGGCTGGGGACCAGCAGGCCCTTGCAAAGCCAAGCACTGCTTGAATTCACTGTAGGAACTTGGCATAGCATAAAAGAGAGACCCAGCCTGCAGGCAGATCTGCCTGCCTTGAGATAAGGCTCTCCCAGATTTCACTGCACATCATCCTGCCTGGAGTCTCCTTCAGACATCTCTGTCTCTGTCTAACCTACCTGACTCCCTGGAGACCAATGCCTTTACCCCCTGCTCTCTGTGCCTCCTGCCCTTCCCAGGCTCCCTGGTCTCCTGCTTTTGCACAGACAGGGCTTTGCAGAGGGAAGTGGCCACCAGAAACCCCTCCTCTCCAGAGGTCTGTGCCTCTTCTTGAAGCCTACATGGGAATGTGCATGACCTGTTGAGACACAGTATTTGTGAGCTGAGACACCTCCAAGCCAGCCTGAGAACACAAACTGAGCTGTAAATCACAGGTAGGTGCTCATACAGCTCCAGCATGACTTGTCTTTCCAGCTGGTGCTGTTTCAAGCTTATTGCCTATTAACACCCATAATTCACACATTCAAAATCCATATCATATGAGATTTCTAGCAAAATGAACCCCCCTTTAACCTTTAATCATCTTCTCTAAGCACTGGTTGACTCCTCCTGCCTATTCTTCCCATGCAGCTGGCTTTGCCTGTACTAGAAACTCAGAGAAAGTAAAGCTCCCCCTACTCAGACAAAAGAGTACTTCTGGGTCTCCAAACGCTTCTCTGAAACAAGTCAGAAGGTTTCTTTTCCCCTAAAAAACCACTGATATAAGGGTGAACCCTCCTGTGTGGCTTGTCCTCCAGTCCCCCACCCCTTCAGTAGAGAGGGATGGTCTCTACCCCAAGCTGTGCAGTGGAGGCAGAGGTGGCACCAGCATTTTGTCACCCATCAGGTGTACAACCCAGGGAAGGAGCAAGAACCTCTGGGCCTCCACACAATAGTTTGTCTGCTAACAGCTGCTTAATTGTCAGAACCTGGTAAAAATCAGGGTAACTTTCTCCTATTTTTCCCTTCTGAGCAATGCTGTACAGAGGCGGAGGAAAAGAGTAGGGGAAAAAAAACAAGGGCACAAAGCACTCAGGCAAGTTTGCTGAAATCCATGATGCTGCCAGGGGAAAAAGCCTGGACATCCTAGCTTTGGTTATATGGTTAAAGCACAAGTCCAGCCTTTTCACAGTAAGCTACAGAGTGATGCCTATCAAACAGCACACATCATATAAGTAACACAGGCAATATACAACAATCCTTGCAGCAGGAAATACATCTGGTGGCCAATAATCGGTCCATACTGAGGTAACCAAGTTATGTTGGACATCTGACAACATATAGGGCTGTCCTGTCTGTGCTGTGAAAACAGGGGGCTCTCTCTGACCTTCCCTTCTCTATTTATCTACATTTGGTTTGGGAAAATACTAGGTAACATTAAAGAGATTAGCAGAGTGTCTCAATATTAAACACAGTACTGGAGAACAAACAAATAAATGCACACAAGATGCTTCTTGATCACAGCTGCAATAAACTGGTTCTGGCAGCAAAGAGATTTTCTCTTACTTAAGTGGTCACTGGACACATTCCATCCTTATGATGATCTACTTTGAGAAGGTTTATTCTTCCAACAATAACACAACAGAAACCGTCACGAATGGAGGGAGTCCTACAAAGTAACTAAAGGGTACATGAGAACAATATGTGGTGGTTTTTTGTTGTTTTTAAAAATCTGTTAGTATGTGTGTGGCTGTAATTTATAGCTACGCATCCGAGATAATTTACTTAGGAGTCTGTATATATTGCAGTACTTGGTGTACAGGAAGAGGAAATAAATTGCTTTTTACAGCATTCCCACCTCTGGTGCCGGGTCTGTGATGATTCAGGCAGCCCTGGAGGTCAGCTGGAGGACTCGAGAGCCAAGAAGCCCCAGTGCACGCTGTGCATCGTGCCTGCCCTGTTTGGCTCTCACAGACACATCTCTAGAAAAGATGCCCCAGAGCTGGGATGCTGGCTGCCAGCCAGCTAAATATTTCCCTATGGAAGCAGGACTTCCAAATGGCAATTGAAGTTTCTGACATAGTGCAAAGGAGCCAGAAAGCTGCTGAGGTCCAGTTCATGATGTTTTCTAGATTATATTCCAATGGCTCAATTTTAGCAGGTTTCCTAAGAAAATAACATGGTTTTGATTATACTGTCTGATCATCTGCCTGTGATTTCTTCTGCACTAGTCACTTTTTTTTAACCCCATGGCCAATTTCCAGGTGCTTAAGCCTTGAGGATGACTATATTCCCATAGCTGCAGTAAGAATTGGCAGCTGGATGAGGAAGGCAACCAAAATTAGTGTTGCAACTGAAAGAAAAATGGGCAAAACTCAGCTGCTATGAATACTGTTAGCAACTTGCTGGCTAATCAGCACACGTGTAAATGTAAAGACCATCACGTGTAAATGTAGTACCTAGAGTAGTTTGCCAGATTTTTGCCCCACTGGGGTATTATAGAAGACAGAGGGCACCAATCTATAGGAAACTAAGTTTCATATGCACGTTCTGTGGGCCAAAACCAACTTGTTTCAAACATCAAAGCAAAATTTTTCTGTGTTCCAATATGAATTCAACCCAGGAACAAGGAACAACAGTATATTTGTAAGTTCAGGTATAACAAAGAATTGAGGCTCATAACTTCACACTGGATTGCAAACTTGCTGCCAGTGTTGTACTTAGTTGAAATCAGTGAAATTATCCATGATCCAAGAGCTGTGCTGATGGACCCCAGGCCTCATCATTCCTAGGATGTCACTGTAAGACCTTCCAACCTCCCAGAACTTATAAGGAAAACAAGATCATTGCAGAAGAGATTCTACAATGAAACAGAAAACATTAATGATCTTTCTCTTAAATGAAACTGGAAATAACAATCTTACTAGAATAATTGTTATAATATTTTTTTCCTTCTGACCAGTTTCTAGCAACATTCACTAACCCATTACTGTATTACTAACCCTTCGTCCTATTGTATGACACACATTCAACATATTCATTCATTTTCTAATCAATAACCTAACAAAACTTACTCCATAAGGCTTAAGGTACAGGAGAGCCTGAATGTGAACAAACTCAGATGATTTGAGATGTTTTTCTATCACACACAGAGCAAACTGCCACTGTCACCTTCTGTTCAAACTGGAGGGAGCTGACTGTGCATCACTACATGTAGCCTCCTTTATTTTGCAGGACAAACGCTGGCCCCAAAAAAGGCTCCAAAACATTTAATGCAACCCAGATCTAAGAATATTCCAACTTGCCAGTAAACCAAACCTTGTCCAGACTCCAGAGCACAACTCTGATGGGCTTTCCACTGGAAACACCAAAGAACCAGTAACCACATCTCTAACTTGACATAGCTTCTGCCTGCTCTAACCAGAATTAGAGTTGGAAGGGACCTTACATCCAGTTCCAACCCCCCTGCCATGGGCAGGGACACCTCCCACTACAGCAGGTTGCTCCAAGCTCCATCCAGCCTGGCCTTGAACCCCTCCAGGGATGGGGCAGCCACAGCTTCTCTGGGCAACCAGTTCCAGTGTCTCACCACCCTCACAGGAAAAAATTTCTTCCTGATTAATCTAAATTCACCCTTTTCTAGTTTTAAATTCTTATCCCTTGTCCTATCACTAAACTCCCTGATAAAGATTCCCTCTCCATCTCTCCTGTAACTCCCTTTAGGTACCGGAAGGTCTCCAGAGCCTTCTCATCTCCAAACGGAACAACCCCAACTCTCTCAGCCTTCTTATGCAGTTATCACATGATAAAAATTTTGAAACTATCAGGCAAGACTTCCCCTGTACAAGCATAAAACAGAGAAAGCGAGGAGCAGAAAAACACTAGATCAAGCCCTGTTGTTTTGCTGCTGGAATAGCTGTGCTGCCAGGGGGCAGAGCCTCCTTCCCACTTGCTTCAGCTGTGGGGTCTTACAGCCCAAGGAGGGTGAAAGCAAAGAAGCAGGCGTGGAAGTAGTGACATATGATAATGAGAAAAACGTGATCATAAAAGTCTATTTGTGTGCCTAGCAGAGGATTGTGTCTCTACATACCTTCTCCTCTCTGTGGGTATGTAGGTTCCACTGAGGTTTGTGTCCTGGATCATCAAAGCATTAACCCAATAATACCAAAAAAAAGGGTGCAACTAGGTTACTTATTCTCATTCTTTGCTGCCACACTCTCTTCCTGCCTTCCAAGGTTTGCTACCTGGGTTGATCATTTTGGAAGCCACCAAAGACTACCGGTTGGCCCTGTGGCTACCAAAAGAGCTTGAGTTAATACAAGAGCAACCTTTGCTTACGGTCAATGAATTCTATAGATAATAGGCAAGTACTAAATAGGATCCTGTTAATCCAGGGCACCAAAGCTGGCATGAGAGAAGACTGGTTGAGCCGAGACCATGCTGTAGAGCCACAAAAGCATATGAAAACACTCCCAAGATACTGGCATTTGGCTGCCTGGATGATCATTATACAGTCATGAAATGCTTAACACAAAGCAGCAAAAGCTGATTATGTCCACTAAATACTGCTGTGGTACTAACACTAAGTGGTTCTATTAGCAAATTCGTTTTTCCAGTTCTTAATTACAGAGAAACTTGGGAAGATGTAAACATCAAAGGAACCCTTTTCCCTAACCAGATAAGTCTTGTCTTTATTCCTATGACATTTTAAAATTCCTCACCCTATTCAGTTTGAAAACCAGCTGTAGGCTGTTAGAATTTAAATCAATACATGCTTATTTGGAGACTTTAAAGGTAAATGAAAGGTTACATAGACTAATACAAAATTGCTTCCTTTCAATGGTTTGCAGGTACATAAAAAATAGAATTAAGTACCCTTCTGGTCTCCTAAACTGTCCACTAGAATCCCCCAGGCCAGTAATTTTTTAACTGGATTTCAAAGCTCTCCCTAAAGATTGGGATGTACCTTGAAGCACAGAGCTGCCTGCTCACAGCATTCTCTCTGTAAATTATTATTAGCAAAAAACATGTGTCCATCAATTCTTTCTCCATAAGAACAACCTTCTGCAAAAGCATTAGAGGACTGACTTAAACACCAAAGGAACTGGGATTCAGAAAGAAACTTAACCAAAGGTCACCACTGGCAGACCCTTACAGACATCACTACAGCCCAAACGGCCATCGAACTGGTCCCAAACTGAGGCAGAGTGAAATAAAAAGACCCGTCCAGCAAGAATGCAATGAGTAGGGATGGAGTCTCTTTATATTGCTTGCTTTGTCTCAGTCTATATTTGCTGTGATTCAAATAGTGAATAGTTTTCATTTATGTTCTAACCAGATGTAACTCTTGGGAGCCAAAGCTTTTCCTGTGTATCAGTGATGCTTGTTTTAAGGACCAGCCATCTCAAAGCTCTGGATGACGTGGTGGTCCCCACCCAACAGGAAAGCAGCTTTCTTCTGTTGTAAATAACCTGAAACTTTTTTTTTTTTTTTTAATTTAAAAATTATATCTATTACAAACACATTACAAGAGAAAGTTCCGCATAACCGGAACACACATGAAAAGCATTCAAATACTATAGGAAGGAAAAGTATAGAACATGTAGATAAATAAAAGACAAGAGCTTGCATGTCCCTCTGCTTTCAGTACAGAGTCGTGATGAAGAGTCAGGTTCTGTAATTTGAGCAAAAATTTCAAGAATATTGTATTTTCCAGGGCTTTTGACTCCTGTCTACATGAACACACCACCTTGAAGCTTTCCAACAAATGTCACCTTATGTCCAAACCATGTGACTATGGAATAGTATAAATGTCCTCCCTGTGCCTTTCAAGATACTCAAATAGTCTCCTTAAGCTTTGCTACATTTCACTTCAAAAAAAAAATGTTCCTTATTTGTTTTATTTATTGTTGGTGTGATTCAAAGAGCCTTTGAATTTGTAATTCAAATTCTTAATGAAAAACCCTGTGATTTTCATACAGTTTCCCACTGAATGTAGATAGCCAGAAATATTTTCATCTGCTTAAACAGAGGAGCAGTTGTCAGTGCAGTGTCCACCTTGGCAAGAGACTGTATTGGCTCCTGGGAAGACCATCCAGAGGGAAGGGGAGCTGGCTCATGACATTTTGGTGAGATGCTCCACCAAACCAAAACGTCATCTTCGATCGCTTTCTCTCAGAGCCTTCCCATTTCAGATGAACTAAAGACATAATTCAAAGTTGCCTTCAAATGCATTTCAATCACTGAGAGCATGAGTCCTTAACAAGGTACTAGAGGTGCAGGGGGGATGTACAGGGCCAGAAACACTCCGCCATTCCTCAGCACAGTGGGCAGAACACTGATGGCAGTATTACACAGCTGGATGGTATTTTTATGTATTGTTATGCTTGCAGCTCTCATTTTGCTTAAAGTTGTACTGACCTTCCCGCCTCTTGATTTTCCTCCGGTATTTACAGAAAGTAAAGCAAAATATTCACCCAAAGAGAAGAACGGCAGCAAAGTCCCCTTCATATTTCTGCATATTTTTTTCCCAGCTGCAGATATTTTGAACACCCCGCCTCATCGTGCTTCCCCCCTCACTGTTGGGGTGGCTGAGACAGAGAGGATAATGAAGAAACCTGTCTTACAGACCCTGCGAAGCAACCCCAGTAAGTAATGATGTTTTTAATATCTTCTTTCTAAAAAATCTGTGTTCTCTCCTCAGTCATGTGGCCCCATGCTTTTACTGTGAAGCTTTTTATCTTGCTTCATTTAGGCAGGGAGGTACGCATTGTAAGTCACTTTTGTGCTAAGACACAAGCAAAAAAATTAAGCAAACTGATCTCGCTGTCCCAATGGTTCAGCTGTGGTTTAAGGAGATGATTTTGAGATGTCTTAAAGAGAACCTGGAGCTGGATTACTTCTGAGATATGAGTGATAAATGATATCCATGCAAAATACTGGTCTGAAAAGTGGCTGCTGCTGCCAGGGGTCCAGCCCAATGCCTCAGCGATGCTCTTCACCCTTCTCACCCCGCTGCCCAGCAGCAACTTCACCACCACTAAAAACATCAGACAGTGTTCTCACCTGCAGGTTCATTTACTCATTTCCACTCAGCAGTGACCTCCAGCTGAGTTGTGCTACTCAGCAGGTTATTTCTGCCCCAAAATGTAAACATTTGTACCTGCCAAGGAACAGTATAGGGGCAGAGGAGGGGAAAGGAACATAAATGTGTAGCTGGGTGAAATCCAGCTACTGAAAGAGGTGAGCAGCTTCATCAGGTGTGCTCCCAGCTTCAGGCTTTTGACTTTCATCCTAGACAGCAGACACCACGATGAGGTAAAGAAGCTCTGACTTCCCATTGTATTCTCAATGAAATAAATATAGCCAGCTGGGCTGCATGCTACATTTCTTTACATTTGTCAACGTCTTGATTAAATTCTTGAACTGAATAAAGTTCAAATACACGGAAATGTATTAGTAATTAATTAGTCTGTCCTCAGCACCCATCTGGTGTGGTTTTGGTTTGTTATCAGAACATCCGCAGCACCTGAACTGTTCAAAATTGCTCAGTGAAGAACAATTTCCAACTTGAGTTTCCTTGGTGTCAATGTCTTAGCAAATGCCAGTTTTTCTTATGTTTTTATTTTTCATTCCCAAAGCACCATTCAATAACCAGTTTTTCTTGCTGAAAGTTCTTTTGTATTGTGTACTAATAGAAGAACTAGATAGTCAGAAATGTAGCAAACGATTGGTAACTAAGAGATCAAATGATCTCTATTTTCATTTTATCATTTTCTTCTTGTTTCATAAAAACATAACTTCTTGCCTTCATCCAAACACCACTTGCCACAACTGCAGCATGAAAAATCAATGTAAATTTATAAAGGTCCAAATGTACAATCCATTTGCCTCACCTTCACTTACACTTTTCATTTCTTCATTTTCTTTTCTTCAGGACTATTTCATTTTTTATACTTTGATATCAGACACAGCACAGCATGAAATTCAGACAACTGAAATTGGAAATAGCGTCCTTTGCTAAGAAGAACTGCAGCTACCTTACATTGGATCTGAATTATTTTTTATAACTGTTCAAGTTTTTTCTACCTGCAGTGGAACTGAACCATTTGCAGCGAAAATGTAACCCCTTGGGTTAGGCATGGAAGAGCTTTCTCTTCCTTCCAGACCACTGGCATCAGTACTGCCCCGAGCAAGCAGCTGCAACTAAGGAGCGTGGCTGAGGGAAGATTTGTTAAGCTATTTTGCTCTTTGGGGAGAGAAAATGTAAAACTACATATCTACGAACCAGATTCTTCTGTTACATGACACACACGGGTTTTCTGTCATGATTCTTACCAAGTCATGTAGTATTTGCCCTGCAGAGCTCATAGCTCTGGTGATCTGTGCATTACACATTCTAGACGGAGGGATTTTACCCTTTGTATTTCACTTAAGCCAGGGACTGCAAGTAGGCTGCTGTATTAAATCAATTTTTTCGTTCTCATACAGTAACATATTTAAGTCATGTTAGGTTTTCCAGCATTGGCAAAGAAAGCTGAAATAAAATATCCATATTCCAAGGCAGATTTAAAACAGAATCAGTTCAAATGTAATGCCTCTTTCACAGAGAATATAAATAAAGAATATTGGCATTTAAGACAAACTCCTATATATGTAATATATGTAACGATATATTTCCCTGCCCACATGTGATCAGAACTGTTAAAGATTATTATGCAATGCATCTGGGAACAGGGCACTAACAAAATACATTCCTCCCAGTGAAAGGCAAACAGCAATTCCTGATAATGCTTTTTGTGAGCAGGAGCCCCACCAGCCGTGTGTCGGAGGGCTGGGGCGGTAACTCCTGCTGAGCTGCTTTTACCAGCCTTGATGTCCTCCCCTCCCCTGTCAGCAGCGCATTGGGACACCAGGGCACGATCCTGCCACCCATGGCTCTGCAGCAGCCCCAGACAAGTCAACATGGTGATGCACTCGTGCATGGGGGAGAGGACAAGTTATGGCACAACCGGGTTGCTCCTCCTCTGCCTCACGGGTTACCCCATGGTCCCAGCCAGCCCTGACCACTCTGTGCAAGTGGCAGCAGGGAAACTCAGAAAAACCCAACCCAACCCAAAACCCACCTGACCTTTTTCCCTTCTATTGCCCACCAGGCCCCCAGATGAGTCCTTCTCAATGTTGGCAGACAGAGGAAGAGGATGCAGGTGGATTTACTTCCTAGGGTGACAACAACACATCACTAGGGGCACAACAGCTCCCCTCACTCAGTTTTCCTTCCCTTTATGCCCTAAATATTACTGGGCTTCTAGACAAAAAGCTGGTTGCTATATAATGTATTAAACCTTTTCCTCCCCTCTCTGTTGCCTGTATACTCGCTCCTGGGTCTAGCCTCTGAGGAAGAGGTCACTGTCTGAATTAATGGCATGAGTCAGTAGGAATATAGTCCAAAAAATGCAGAATTTTGCTCATATTCTTGCCGTTAACACATTAAAGAGTATGCCATGCTGAAGTTCAGCTGCCAGATTTTCATTTATTCTGACTCCTCTTTCAGGGAAGTGCTGAGGTTATTTCTTGAGCAGTCAAGGCAATTTCACAGGACCATAAAACAACAGAGCTCCTGTGCTGAACTCTTATCCCCAGACCATAATAAGGAGAACATAGCACATACAGGGAATAAGATACAATTGAGTACATTTGGTTTATATTGTTTCTTAGAAAAGCTTTAAAGGAGCAGACAGGCTGTGAGACTACTTCTCCTTCAGCATCCTCCCACCAAAATGACTACACAGCAGATGCTCTTAAGTATATTCTTTTTGATACATCACCTTTTGGATTGGGTTCTGCTGATTTGATTGTTCCTGGATTACTTTTTTTGAAGATTTTTTCCCCCTCTTTTCCTAGACAAAATATTAATTAATTAGTTAATTTAATTCATTAAAGTATTAGTGAAAGCAGTATTAGTGAATGTCTTTAGAGAAAATACAACTTTTCAGCAGGAATTTGGTTGCCCTCTCTTGAGCTGAATGATAAAAAGTGTATTTTTTAAAACCTCTCTAAGCAATAGGGAGGCCTGAATGGATTTCATTATAATATGGTGTAAAGTACGGGTCTCACACGGTCATAATCACGCATTTTCACGGCCATTATCTGCTCTCCTGATTGGAAGATGACTGTGCCTCCATGAATCATTGTGAACATAAACCACGTAACTAACAGTTCATTAAATCGGTATGAGAAAAGTAGTACAATAAAAGCAATGTCCAGACTGTAAATGAACTGCAGCCATTTCAAAACTGAGAGTGGGTCAGCTGAGGTGCACAGAGAGCAAGCCAGAGGCTTACAGAGGTCTTTAAAAGACCGTGGGCTACAGCAGCAGAGCACTGGGACTACCAGGACAGCTATGCCTCCTCCTTGCACTCACAGTATTATTTAAAAAGACCCCAAAACCTGCCTAGGGACATCTATTTTTGAAGATATGTAAACTTGCTTTGTTTACACACCTTTAAAAAAAGAGGTGTGGTGCAGTCTGGAGGGTCAACATCTGTTACCACAGAATCATAGAATGGTTAGAGTTGGAAGGGACCTTAATCATTGAGTTCCAACCCCCCTGCCATGGGCAGGGACACCTCCCACCAGACCAGGTTGCTCAAAGCCCCATCCAGCCTGGCCTTGAACACCTCCAGGGATGGGACATCCACACCTTCTCTAGGCAATCAGTTCCAGTGCCTCACCATCCTCACAGGAAAGAACTTCTTCCTGATATCTAATCTAAACCTACCTTATTTCAGTATAAAACTGTTATCCCTTGTCCCATCGCTCACCTCCCCCAAGAAGTGTTTTGTCTTCCGCTGCTGATCGTCTGCACAAATTAGCTAGAACTCCCACAGGCTGGGAAGCCAAGTCCACCAGCCGGGAAACAAATGAGTGGACTGGTGTCCTCATTGGGTCTGTATCTCAAGGTTGAGCTCTTGTGAAGATTTGCTGGGGTCAAAACACTGCAGAAGACTTCTTGGGGTCCCCTAGCTTCCCCACAAGCTGCTTTTCATGGGATGTTTTGGAGCACTCTGTCAAACCCACAGCTGTGACTGAGAAGTGAGTTTAACGCTCACAGGGAGGGACACAACAGAGAGACACCCCTACAAAGGCGGAGAACTGGCATGCTCGTTTGAGCCTTCCCTCTAGAGGTAGTCAGGTCAAAAGTGACTTTTATCACACACACACAAAAAAAAAAAACAACAAACAAAACCTCTAGAATTATATAATGTGGTTCAAGGTCTGAGTTTAGAAACACAGAATCATAGAATCAACCACGCTGGAAGGGACCTGCAAAGGTCGTCTAGTCTGACCCTCAACTAGACCAGGTTGCCCAGGGACTCGTCAAGCCTCACC
This sequence comes from Pedionomus torquatus, assembly GCA_013398155.1. NCBI lineage: Eukaryota > Metazoa > Chordata > Aves > Charadriiformes > Pedionomidae > Pedionomus > Pedionomus torquatus. Next base: position 29,666 of record VZRU01004335.1, read on the forward strand.
TTGAATATCTCCAGTGAAGGGGCCTTAACCACCTCCCTGGGCAATCTGGTCTAGTGTTCCACCGCCCTCATAGTGAAGAATTTGTTTCTAATATCCAATCTAAATCTGCTCTTCTCCAACTTAAAGCCATT
>VZRU01004335.1:29977-53219 GCA_013398155.1 Pedionomus torquatus
CAGAATCCCCTCTCTGGATCTGCTGGCAACACATCTTTTGATGCAGCCCAGGATGGGATTGGCCTTCTGGGCTGCAAATGTGCACTGCCTGCTCACGTCCAGCCTCTCGTCCATCAGCATCCCCCAAGCCCCTTTCCTCAGTGCTGCTTTCTAAAACCTCATCCCCCAGTCTGTACCAATAGCCAGAATTGTTCTTGCCCAGGGGCAGAACCCTGCACTTGCTCTTGTTGAACCTCATGAGGTTCGTCTGGGCCCACCTCTTCAGCCTGTCCAGGTCCCTCTGGATGACGTCCCGTCCCTCTGGTGTATCGACACCACCACACAGCTTGGTGTCATCTGCAAACAGGAATTTGGAGAGAAGCATGACTGCAAGGAAATACCGTCCCATAAAACATCACAAAACACGTAGCTTTAGCTACTGCAAAAGCGAAAAATTAAAGCAATGGAATTACTACTACAAGCCTGTTTGTCCAGTTGCAAGGGCTAATTAGTTTTTCAGTGGTAAAGTGAGCTGGATGGTGCCATAAACTGTTGAGGAGTTTTTGCAGGGCTTTTTTCCCCCCTTACAACAAAGAAGACTGCAAATTGCTAACAGAGCTTTGTTTACACGGCTGGTTCAGTCAGCTGATGGCCACTGCCCCACGTGAAGTGGGGCACAGATGGCTTCTTCCCAGAAAGGGAATTTGTCCAGCCTTAAGCAGAGATTCCTCAAGAGATCACTGCGAATGGCAGACACCATTTACCTAAAAGTACCTGGTTGCCCAAACAAGGTAGTTTCATTTTCCTTTGCTGGCTTGGCCAAAAGTCAAGTTCATTCTTCAAATCCCTTCTTATTTCTTTTTTANGCAGTCTAGACATGCAGGTACACATGATGTGCTCACGCCCTGTCATCTGACGGGCCTTCAGGTAGCAGAGATGTGTATCTCCTCAATGAGCTTCAATAACCAAGGTGCTAAAGCTGTGGAGCACCAAGCACTTCCTACCCACCTGGTTCTTGATCAGATTAAGCCCTAAATCTCTCTAAATGTGCGTTTCTTTGCTGGGAGAATGTTTGGGATATATTTTAAATCTTTTCTCTTTTACAGCTGCACAGTTTAGTTCAGTTGCTTTAACTGCTGTTAAAGCAGAAACTGCTGTTTCTCAAGAAACCATAATAATAATGTCAAAAACTATAAAGTCAATTTAAGATCTGGTGATAATCACCCAGTTTTAGTCAACTCATCGGCGTTGCAGACGGTCTTTTTCAGACTCATTCAGCGACGGCTGGGACACTTGGAGAAGTCAGCTCAGTTTTCAGACGGTCCCTTCAGTCTTCTCGTACTTTTCCTCGGCTTTTTTTTACTCTTCGCTTCACTCCTTTCACATCTGTGTTCCTGCCTGTTCTTTCTTCCTTTCTCATACAGCTTTCTCCTCTCCTCTTTACTTGCTAACGCTCTCGGCTGCTGCCACAGCAGGAGTGGATCCGAACATTTTCTGTGTCAGCCCCTCCAGGAATGCACAGTCTAAGTCCCAAGAGCCGAGGAGGAAGAATGCAAAGGACCGGAGCGCCACAGTACAGCCACCTTTTAGTCATTAGCCCAGCCCTGGTGGGTTTGGATTCCTCTAACCGCAGGCCTGATCCTCAGTGCCCCTGAAGACTATTTACAACATGTTTAACAATTTCCACCAGCTGGCCCTTATTGAGAGTGTCACTCAACATTTATGTAACAATCTTATGTATCAAATAACATGCAAAAAACTCCATCCTAGCCAACTTTATTGTTTTTGGGCTGATAAATTTTTGTTTTTAATTAACAGGCATTTGTTGTCAGCAGTTTTCCTCTAGAAGTTCTCAAAACCCTGTTGGGAATGAGCATTTGAACCTCCTTTCTCCCCAGCAGACTTTGGATCAGGACCCCAGTGCTGAAACACAGTGTTCGAAGGTCACTTTTCACTTTTAGGATCAACAACCTGGAAACAAAGGAGTACAATTAAAGTTAATGTCCCACATGGTTTAAGAAATAATTGTGAATGGCTTCGAAACCTGACATTTCAACTGGGAACGTAGCTGCTTTAGTAACAAAAAAGCAACAATCACATGAGGATGCTGCAGTCATATGATTTTTTTGCATAGTCAGTCGCAGTCTGGACTTTTATACTCCCTCTCCTTTCTGCCAGATAATGAGGGCTTAGTTTAAACAAGCCTGGTATCCCTAAGGCTATTGCCTTCACCCTTTTCCTTGGCTGGCAGTAGGAGGGAGGGTTGGCTCCAGCCAGGAGGGTGCTCGAGCACAGTCTACATATAGAAGATGCACAGGATTGGACATCAGAGTCTGCCCTACCGCTGGCCGGGGCACTCCAGGTAGTGACAATTACTGACACAGCTGATAGAAAGTGCTAGAAAAATGGAAGAAACTAAGAACAAATTAAAAAAAAAAAAAAAAAGTAATAAGTAGTCACAGTTCTAAAATCTCCTTCCATTGGACAATCTCTTCATTCTGTTGACAGTGCCTTGGACTTACAGACTTCCACCTGCCCTGCCCAAAATAAAAATGCTTTGGTGTTGCACAACTTGCTGGTTTCTGGCTGGCCAGTGCCTCGCTTGCCAGTGCTACACTTTTGGATCACTGAAACCACTACTGAACTCCTCTCTTGATGACCATAATTGCTTCTATGCCAGGTCCTCTCACCCAAGCTGCTGCTTTCCTGCAAACAAAAGCAAGAACCTTCACGAGGCTGCCAGGGCTGCCATGAACCTCTGTTGCTGCACTGCCCGCAGAAGAACACCTGGGCTGGTGAAGCGTGTTGAACACGAATTTAAACCACTAAGTGCAGTGCTTGCCAATCTGTCTCTATTCCTCTTGAGCCATTGGTTATACCTCATTATTAGGCTGGGCAGCAGAATCTATTTTTCCTCTACCTCTGCACACCATGAAGTATCCACAATGAAGAACTTGTCCATGCGCAGGTCGTGGCAACTTGTGAGCTAGACATTACCTGGCCATCAGGACATATGGTCTGTTATCACACCTCCAACCGTGGCCACATTGTATTGTACAACCACAGTCAGATGGAACATGCACGTGCCCGCTAAATGTTTAAAGAACATTTTCCTTAACAATCAACTCTAATCAGGAGCCAAGTCCAGAGAAGTGTTAGAATTGGCTGGTCTCCATTTAGTTCACAGATGTTGCTCAGAATGTTGGGAAAGACTCATGGTTAAGTAGCGATGGGTCCATCAAATGCAGTGAGCTGTTGCAGTAACACTTGCAAATCGGGCTGGGACAAGAGTTAACTTGGATTTCTGGAAGTAAATGTTCCTAATTTACAAACAAATTAAGTACAAAAATTGATCGTGGTGCAAAACGAGTATAAAAATGCCTGTGAGGCAAATGGTGTGGCTCTAAACAGGTCTCTCAGAAATCCCAGGGAATGCTGAAAGCAAAGGGAGTGAGTCATAAGCACATGAGCTGAAAGAAGCTGAAGACAAAATCATGCATCTCTGCTTAATTCCATCACATGATGAGTCCTGGGGCCCTTCATTTAATTGGAGAGCAGAGCAGCAGAGAAACTTCATTCTCACTTCTCGGTGGGGACCGGAGGAGTTACCGTGTGCGGGCACAGGGCACCTTCTGCTCCTCTGCACACGCTGAGCCCACCCAGGGTCTCCGGCACCATGAGCGGTGTTCGCCGCCACCTCGGATTCCTTCTCCTGGCTGAAGCGGTGCTTTGTGCTGCTGCCACACGTGAGTGCTTCCTTCGCCCCCCTCCTCTCTCCCTGCCTCCACGGGTTCCACATCCCCACCCAGGGCGGTAAAAGTGGCTGCCAGTGCAGCAGTTGCTGGAGCTGTGCTTGGGAACAAGGAGGTGACAGCTTGCTCCACCTCAGGGTTGCCTGGCTCTGGGTAGAAATGTCACCCAAGCTGGAGAAATATGTCAAGAGCTGTTCAGTTATCTATTTCCTGTGCTCCACAGAGCTGACCGGAGCTAAGCTTGGGCTCGTTTCAACAAATACCTAACCATATTTCCCCAGCCCAAGTGTGGCTGAAAAGGCAGCCGCAGGATGGACTTCTCCCATTTTGCTCAGCTCAGCTGTGGCTGAGAGAGGCCAGGTCAGAAGCAGCGCTCCCCAACAGCACACCCAGACCTGGGGATCCCCAGCCTCAGGGAGACCGGTCAGGGCATTAGATCCTCAAGCCATAGTGGGCAGGCACTGGGCTGGTCCTCTGCTTCTTTCCGGGCTCCCACCCTGACTCAAGTCTTAGGCTGACTCCCTGAGGACAGGGCTGGGAACCCAGAAATGGGATTTTAGTCTGAAATTCCAGAATCTACAGTGAGAAATCCTTAAAAGCTGAGGTCCAGCTGAGCATCCATCTAGCCCTGAACCTCTCTCCAATAGCAAACAGTAATGGGTGTGTAACTGGGCAAGTGTATACTGGTATTTATTCAGGACACTTTTCCAGCTTCTGATGACTTATAGCACCAGAACTGCCTCTGCCAGATTCAGAGTAATTGTATTTAACAGTTTTTACTGGACTTTTCTTCCATCTGTTCATGCACTTCGGTTTTGATTGCAACTCGTGTAAATTTTTGGCACAGGCAACATCCTGCCAGCAAGAAATTCCACGTTTAACTCTGCCTTATAGGAAGACATGTCTTGTATGTGCGTAGAACCTGTAACCTGCTGGTTTGATTCTCCTTAACTTTTGTACTTTCAGAAGTAGTGACAAATAGCTGCTTCCTCCGTGCTATTAGTGATTCTGTTTTTATATTCTCTTCCGCTGCCTCTTCTCCAGGCTCAAGATAGAGTCTACTTAACTGTAACACTTCTATCCCTACATAGCATCCTTGTCACCTTTCTCTGTACTTGAGTTCTCTTATACCCTGCTTGAGCTGCAGAGAACAGAGCAGCACATGGTATTCAAGACATGAACACACATGGAATTATACAATGCTGTAATGACATTTTCATTTCATTCTCTATCTAGACTTGTCCTAGTTTTTCAGCTACCAATGAGCACCGTATTCAAAACTGTAACACTATGATATCTCATTTCAGAGTGGCAGTAGCTAGTTTAGAGCCCCTTGTTCTGTAAGTAAAGTTACCTTTAATTCCGCTGAATTTCATATAGTTTTATTCTTGAGTCACTGAGTGTCATAGAGTCCTCCTGCTGCTGCTTTAAGACTGTCTTCAGGAGATTAAAGAACTTTACCGCTTACTTGTTTTCCAGATAATGAACACTTTAAATTATTTCAACAATTGAGAAAACTGGCCACTTATAAATTTTGATTCATATATCCTAACCAACTATTAATTCCTGTCAAATCCTTCATTCTTGCCCCATGGTAACTCAGCTCCTATATGTGCCTCCTGTGAGGGACCTCATCAAATGCTAGCTGGAACTCAAGCAGGCTATAACGAGCAGGTCAGCCTTATTCCCATGCTCTCTGGCTCCCTCAGCGAAACTCAAACATATTTGTGAGGAATGCACTCCTTTTACGGCATATCATATGAATCTACTCTATCTGCTAATTCTGTTCTTCCCTGCTCTCTCTACCAGCTTCTCCAGTTTGAGCCTCAAAATAATTTTTTTTTTAATTCTCTAAATCTTCCCTGGAAGCGTTTTTAAAAGCTGTCATCACATTTGCCAACTTTTGTTTCTCAGCCACTGAAGCAAGATGTTACATGCTATGGTGAATAGCTCATTTATTTCCCTCTTGAATAACTTCCATACTTTTTGAGCCACCCTATCTAGACAAGTTCTTCATTTTGTTGATTTGTCCTATAATATTTTTTTTGTGCCAAAATATTTCATTTGGAGAGAGATTCCCTATCATGGTAAAGAAAAATTCTGGCACAGAAACCTATTATGCTCCTCCTTTGTGAATGAAAATGTAAACTAATGTATCTGACTTTTGGGCTACCCCTTTTTTCTTCCGTCAATGCTTCTTTTATATCTACATCATCTTCTGGCCCTACAGACTTTCTGATAAGCTTTCCACTACTTTCATACTTGAAAAAAATTACTAATTAGCGGGTTTTATGGTTTTGCAAGTTGTTCCTCAAATTTGTTTTTGTCCCGCTTTATTAGGTTTCTGTGTGTAACTGTAGAAATTTTACATAATGTGACAAAAGTCACATTATTTTCTGTCTTCTTAGCTTGGCCATAACATCAGCCTCTTTACTTCTAATACACTTTCATCATCTTTAGCTGGCTCATCTTTTTATTGCTATGGTTCTAGCATTTGCTTTTGTTCTACCTTTCATGGGTAATGCACTATCACAGGAAATGCTGAACTTCTTGTCCTTGCTATGTTGTTCACCAAAATGAAAACCAGAATGAGAAAGAAGAAAATCAATCAGAGCATAAGAGCTTTTCTCCTATGATCACCTCACTAAAACTACTACAGTAATCATTTCCTTGGAGTGTAATGTTGCCCTATTTTGAACTGAATTGCTCTAATTTTGGTTCTGACCAACATCTGTTCTTGAGTGCTTCTCATTGTTAAAAAAGAAATATATTAAAGCTCCTTGTTCCTTTAAATTCAACAACTGAAAATCCTCAGTTCCATATGTTAGAGAAACTAGTGGTGAAGTCTTTGCTCATCTGAAAAAAACATCTTTGTCTTGTCCTGAAGCTTGTGAAATGTTTTATATTTGATTGAAATAAATAAAGCACATCAGGGAAGCACAGAAATGCCTAAGGAGCTTGTGACTTAGAAGCAGTGACCACAGTTATTACCAAAGCTGGACAAGAAAATGACTTCTAGATTCAAGGATTATTATTGAAAATTCAAAATTAAAAGCATCTATAAAATTAAAAGTGTTCCAGCTGTTTTTGATGAATTGAGCGTTTGGGGGGAAAAAAAGACTGAAATGTTTTGATCTGACAAAATCAAAACATTTTTATTCATTAAATAGTTTTCAGATAAAATCAAAGAGAATGGGAAAAGAAATTAGGAAAAATCCCTAGCCACTTACTTTCAAATAGGATGACACATTCATTTCTTGACATAAAACAAAATTTAACTTGATAAGCCCTTGTGAAATACTTTTATAGTTGCTAATCTGTTTTTTTCCCTAAGAAAAGTTTCTGAAGGACAACATTACCCAACTCTTCTTCTGACCAAGACTGAAAACAATACATACAGCATGTGATACAAGCTGTTAAGTAAATACCAGTCACGATGTTATGTTTTGCTCACATCAAAATATATTAAATCTGCAGAGAGGACTTGATTCAAGTGATTTAAGTGAGACTGCAGGGAGTTCCTGCAGGGCAAAAGACCGTGGGAGAACATGCCTCTGAGTGAAAAATCTGTTGTTTTCATCAAATCTTTCGGTCCTCAAGGCTCAAGAGGCTGGGGAGAAAGCTACCAGCATCAGTTCAGAATGACCACTGAGATGGGACTGGTCATGGGGTGTCCTTCCTGCCCAGCAGCAATCTCACTGGGCAATAAAACATCAAGAGAAAGCAGCTCCTGTTTCTTCTTCAGTGCTGTTTTCTCTGTTTCTCCCCTGCAGTAAAATGAGGACTCCTATGCCCATAAAGATTGTGCTTAGACTGGCTACACCTGCTCTGTGCCTTTTCCAAAAGCCAGAGGAATTCCAGCACGGTCAGTTACGATACAGCACACGGGGCCATTCCTGCCCTTCTTAGAGGTGTCTGCATTTTCCTTAAAAACATCCAGCTCTTTGTTGTAAATCTCAGAAGCACTTAGCATCAGCTACCTTTAAAATAAAGCCACGAAAAGCAGAAGAAACCCTAACTCCCTTGATGTTGTGACATGCCTGGCAGATACCCAATTAACATTAACAGAGCTGTTTAAAGCCCCCAGGCTTTAATGGAGCTCTGCCCATGAGCCTACTTACAAACATATTTTTATGGCATCCTACAAGGGTTGACGTGCTCCGACAGGTTACTTGGATATTTACTTTGCTTTTCATTACGTCTACTTTGTGACAGAAAATGGGATCCTAGAAGGCCTGGGAAAAGTTTGAGGCCATCATTTGTAGTAATATGAGAAGAAAGAGGTTATTAAAATTATTTAATATCTGAGCCATTTTAAAGTAATCAGCATGAAGCTAATCTGGTTTTGTTGTTAATATTACAAACACATTGTATTTACTATTCAGCTCTAAATTTCCTTTTCTGGAAATACCAGCTTCTGTTACAATTGGTTCCACCCCTCCCACCCAAACCAGCAGCTAACTCCCCAAAGCTCCACTGGGTCAAAATTAATTCTTGGCATAACTTCCACTAGAGCACAACTCAGACACAGAATGAATTTATCCTGTTAGCCTTTTTCTACTCACAGATTTATTACCAGGCAAGCATAAAGCAGCCAGCAATTAAGCAACCTCTGTACAACTAGCTTGTTTGTTGTAGGGTTACAGCCATTCATACAAACAATGACTGTGATATGGTCAAAGTGTTGCAAAACTTATTAGTCTTTCTCTGAGAAGCTTGTGATAGTGCAAGTGGGAAAATGTCAGTCTGCCAATGGTAAAATTGTCTTTGTGTTGGTTATAATTGATGTGTTTATAGCTGCGATGATAAAATTCCATAACTTTCTACTGGAGAAGAGTTTTCTAATTAGTACAGAATACAGTCGTATTAACAAGGCTGTTCAGCACAGAAGCAATGTCTTTAGCCTGGAGAAGAGAAGGTGCCCGGGAGACATTATAGCAGCCTTCCACTATCTGAAGGGATCCTACAGGGACAAGGGGTAATGGTTTTAAACTGAGGGAGAGGAGATTTAGATTAGATATTAGGAAGAAATTCTTTCCTGTGAGGGTGGTGAGGCACTGGAACAGGTTGCCCAGAGAAGCTGTGGCTGCCCCATCCCTGGAGGTGTTGAAGGCCAGGCTGGATGGGGCTTTGAGCACCCTGGTCTGGTGGGAGGTGGCCCTGCCCATGCAGGGGGGTTGCAACTCAATGATCTTTAAGGTCTCTTCCAAATGTAACCATTCTATGATTCTATGATATTGTGGTAGGGAAAATGCTATTACATTGCATGTTAGTTTTTCTCTCTAGGGTTTCAAGATGTCCTGAGCCATGGAAAAACCTCTCCCATCACCTCCTACAAGAAGCTACAAGGCTGGTCTAGTGATCAAAATAAATGGAATGAAAAGCTTTATCCTTTCTGGGAAGAAGGAGATCCTAGATGGAAGGACTCCTGGAAAGGTAATTGCACACATGTAATTCAAAGGCACTTAGACAATTGGCCAAAAAATCCACCTCATTGAAGACCGTGGGTGCTACAGTGCTTTTTCATAGGTGCAATATCCACCACTGCTGCAAGGAACAGCAGATTAGGTATGACTGGCTTTGGCACCATTCTCAGTCCTTTGTCTAGTGCATTGTCTGGGGAAACAGAACAGTGAATTGTTACCAAAAATGCTTCTCCATCACTAATAGTTTCAGATATTAATATTTATTAAGAAGTATAGATGGCCAGGGCTCTAGGACAATCCATTTGATTTGAAACATGCCCTAGAGGACTGGTAGCTTCAACTATTGTCTCAGTTGGTCATTGTGGGCTTCAGTCTGACAATTTTGGTGAAGACCCAGGTTTATTATCGCCCGGTCTGAGCTGAGGTCTAAAGGTTGTACCCTTGGGGAGAACCAAAAGTATTCTCCTTTGAAATATACTGACCCCCAGTGGGTACAAAACCATCTTCTTAGCTCTAAGAAGGAAATGATGTGGGGGGAGATATGATGAATCTCTCTGTTCTAAGCTTGGGTATTGATCAAAGTCCAAGTGACTTAGGAGCACAAAAAAACTTGGAAACGGAGGAATCAATACAGCATTTCTAATGTAAATGGTGTACAGTTGAAGGTAGCTGCTGCTCTGATGCATCATTTACTGCAGTGAGGACCAATTTTCTTTTCCACAGGTGGGAGGGTGACAGCTAAATTGGACACTGACAGCCCAGCACTGGTAGGATCCAACGTGACCTTTGTTGTGACACTCCGGTTTCCCAAATGCCAGAAAGAAGACATTGATGGCAATATAATATACGAGAGAAACTGCACCCAGGGTAGGTAATGGCAAGCTCTCTGCACTATAGGCACACCTGACTAAGGTAAACACGTCATGAAGCTCTGAAAACATTAGAGGCACATCCTATAAACAACAGCTATGTTGCTTTAACTGATAACTACACTCATGTGTAACCTGTACCACACCAGTTTCTTTCCTCAGGTCACTGTGGTACTTTTACCATTTTGTACCCACTGTATATAATGACCAGGTAATTTACATTTGCCTTTGCTATAAAACTGCATTCCCAAACCACTGATGGGAATTTGGCTTCCTAACAAAACTGCTACTGCTTTCCAGCTCAGTCACAAGGTTGCACAGTCATGCTGTTTTCTCCCAAATGCATAAAGCTGCCAATTTATAAATTTTTTTTTAATTTTTTTTTTTTTCAACTAGGAATCATAGAACTCACTATCATCTGCATCTTGAAAACCTCTTAAGAAAATCTCATATTCCCACATAACAAATAAGAAAATAAATAATTTTAAAACCTAGCAATATTTTCATCAGAGAAGCACCTTTTTCACCTTATTTTCTGTTACAAGGAGCAAAAAAATATTATAATTCCAATGTTTGAAGCTGCCAGATCTAGAGTGAAACAGGCAGTTGTACATTTCTTCCTCTGAATTCATAAATAGTCAACAATTTTTTCACTGAATAAAGTAATTTTCATTTCAAGACATATCAGCAAACTTTTTGCCAGGATGAGTTCTACTTTTTGACTATCTAAAGTTTTGTTAACTGCTGATATCTCTACTCAATATCTGTTGTGCTGTTTGGGGAAGGAATCTGGTTTTTTTTTTATTATTCAAAAAGGAACTGAAATTCATGTCTAAGTTATTTAAAGATGCCACAGAGAGCTTTTCTGACAGAATAAAGTCACTTCCTCACAGTGCTTCCACAGCTGCTATTTCTACTTAAGATTTTAGACTCTGCTTGCCAAATGTTCGGGTAGCCCCACTAACTCCAGTGAAACAGTAGCATCCTGTACAGCTGACAGCAAATTTTGGGTAAGCAATTTTAAATTGTGTCTGGCCCATGAGGCAGGAAATAATTTGTTAGACTTCTAAATAGAATAGCACCAAACCAGAGCAATCCAGTGTTCACATTAAAAAGCAAAGCTCAATCTTAGAAAAAAATGAATGTAAGTCTAAAAATACACCACTTAACCTGTTGTTCATGTGCAGCTTTGAGTATCAGCCTTTTATTTCCTGGCTTTCTGCACATTTCTCAGTCGATCAAGAACATGTCCTATTTCTACACTTAGATCCCCCAGCATCCCAGGAGCAGCAAGTCTACGTCTACAACTGGACTGAATGGATCGACAGCTGTGGCTGGGAAAACTGCACGGGCAACCACAGCCACAATGTATTCCCAGATGGGAGACCTTTCCCTCATTATCCTGGCTGGAGAAGAAGGAACTTTGTCTACGTGTTTCACACACTTGGTTAGTGCTGCAACACTTCCCTTGGTCTGGCTGATGCTGTGAAGCTTATATTCACTCTGCACACTAATTCATTTGTTGAATATGATATCTTAAAAGTCCTTTTAAAAGAATTTCAATCCCTTGAGTGGAATGCTGAATTAATTCCCCACTTTCCAGAACGTCCATCATCCACTCAGTCCAGAAATCATAGACTAACAGGAGACTCTTTATTTCTGCATTCACAGTACTACCACTGAAGAAAATTAATTTCCTTTCAGTAGTACTCAAGATCCTTTTCTAGGAAAGCAGAGGGTCCGAGCAGGTCAGTCAGATGATTTGTTGACCGCCCACTACCACTTCAGATTCTTAAATTTAAGAGAGGCCATAGCACCATACATCTTCAGGTCGGTTTAACGCTGCAGCACTTCTTGCCTCTGGGGAGATGAAAACTGCCACCGACTGTGTGATGCTGATCTGACCAAAGATGCTGATTTTCAGTGTTTCCAGCTCCTGAGTATATAACGGTTGGGTTATTCCTGACACTGTGTATATACTAAATCTTAGTCTCCTAAGTTAAATTAGCTAAATCAGTAATATCTTCATTACCAACTTCAGTAATAATAATAACATCCCAAATTTTATGTAGAGGTGATACTATTTCCCTACTTCAACCAGCTGTTACGAAGACAAATAAGCAAATGTATACAATGGGCACTAGGGTATGAAGCAAAAGGTATTATATCTTCTTCCTACACTGAAAATGTACAAGCAAAAGAATACTCAAAATGCCTAAGAGGCACCATCCACTACATAATCCTGATTTCTTCATGTAATGCAATTGCTTTGGAAATATGTAGGTGCCTTGGCAATCTTAGATCAGTGAAACTTGGGACATCTTTCTGATATCTTTGAAAACTGGAAGACAATTCTGAACTATTCATTTTGATTCAGACAATCCCATGATTCACAGAAATCCTGCTTCTCTCAAAACAACTGGCAGCTCGGCAGAAGGGCAAAACTTACCATAAGATCCTGCTCTGTTCCAGGTCAGTACTACCAAACTACTGGACGATCTTCAGCGATGTTTTCAGTCAACACAGCAAATATCACCCTGGGTGAACACGTGATGGCAGTATCCATTTACAGGAGAAGGCACTCGGCATTCGTTCCCATTGCAAGAGCAAGCACCACTTATGTTGTAACAGGTGAGCATGTAGGAATAAATAAAATACTGGGGGTGTTTGCTGTTTAGGTGTGAAAAGAATTCAGCACAAGCATTGTCTGGCACAAAAAGATGTTGGCCTGAGAAAGGTTTGTAATCTGGATGTGGAATCTCTGGTAAATTGCCTCAAGTAGCATAATTTACCTTTGTGTCTAGCTCAGTTGAGACACCTCTGCTTTGTAATGAAAAACGATTTACGAGAGGAAATGCAATCTTCCACCGATGCCTGGGGTTTCTCATTTGTTCCCATGCTTTTCTGGGTAACTGTTTCCTACTGATATTCACCCCTCAGATCAGTAAATCAAATTAAAACAGAAACTCATATTAAAGACATCATTGTCGTACCCTCTGACTGTTGTAATTCAGGGACTTTGGAGCTGTCTGTTGTTTGCAGCCAGGGTATGTATTTAGTTACTTTATTTAGTTACTTCTTTTTTTTCCCCTCCAGACAAAATTCCAATAATTGTGAGTATGTTCCAAAAACATGACCGCAACATCTCAGACTCCATTTTCATCAAAGACTCACCAATCACCTTTGACGTGAAGATCCATGATCCCAGCTACTATCTTAATAATTCTGCCATCTCCTACAAGTGGAGCTTCGGAGATGGAAGCGGTTTATTTGTAGTCAGCAGCCCCACTACATCTCACACCTATACTCTGCAAGGAAACTTCACTCTGAATTTAACCGTCCAAGCCATTATACCTGTCCCCTGCAGGCCAGTAACACCCACTGCACCACCACCCACCTCAGCAGGTAAGAGTTTATCGAACAGCAGGGGCACTAGGAGCTGTGGAAAAACTCTACGTCCTGGTATCTTAAGTTCATGTCTTTTGAAGTTTTACTGTCATCCATGAAAGAGCGGCAAGGATCTGCAAACCCTCTATAAATTGGCTTAGAGACAGAACCAATAAGCATAAATTCTTCTATGACTCCATGGTAAGAATAATTTACACACAGTGACAGAATACAGAGGTCTTCAGGTGGACATGCAGTAACATATAAATTTGTTTTTATACCCTCTACCATGCCAGGTCAACTGGTTTTAGTCTTGCCTATTCATGGTCATCTTCTGAGGTGAGATGTAAATTTTAAGTGAGAAAGAGGTATTTCAGAACACTTTTATAGCCAGTTCTTTTCTGGTTGCCATTAACTTCCATCCAAAATTAAATAAGAGTGGTTTGAACTACAAAAAACTTGCTCATATTCCAAAATATGGGATTTCCACATGGTATTAACCCAGAATGGCTTTCCCACTTTAAATTTATGCACTATCATATTTCAGAATAACTTTCGTTATGTTCAGCATTAGTTTATTATCTCAGAGGGTTTTAAGGATTGCAAAAGGCCTGCAGTTTCAGCCTGAGTAGGTATAATACTGTTACTATTAAACTGTAAATGCAGCTATATTTTTTGAATTTCAGAATTTTAATATGTGCTTTTACCAAAATATTAGTGAGAATGAAAAATGAAAAGAAAGATCTAATTTTCACCACTTCCCCTCTTCATTTTCCTACTAGCTGCAATGTAGAGCAAGGGGAAAATACCTACTTTTAAAGAGAGCAGTTTAAATCTTTTATTTGCCTTTGGATTTCTTCTATAATTGATTTGGGAATTTTAAATAAATGTTGAATTATATCAAAGCCTTGCAGTCTTGCTTTTATTTCACAGAGATGGGTGACTAGCAAGGTGGCTTTTAGAGTGAGGCTACCCAGGCCACTCCAGGGTTCTACAGCTGGGCATGTGTGTTTTCTTTAAGGCTTATTACCACGATCCTACACAGATTTATACGTGACTGCACAGCTACAAACCAAAGTCACTAATGACCTGTGTAATGAATGCAGCTGAAACACACGGCCGTGCTCAGAATACCTCTAAGTGGAACTTGTTCTAAACCTGGGTATCTATTCTTTCTCTCTTGACTCAACAGTAACGACCGGAACAACTTCTAATTCGGACCCTTCTGCCACTGACCAGTCAATGGAGGATAATCCTGATGGAGGTTGCCACATTTACAGATATGGATACTATAGAAATAGTATCTCTGTTGTAGGTAAGAATGTGGGTCAGCACCTGACACAGACGAATGGGCATAACGCACAACAATGTATGGTAGAGATAACCTTTATTCAGGTTCTATTTTAACAAATACATTAGACCTACAATAGATCCTTGCCTTAGACCAAGCTGATGTTTTTAAAGATTAATGTAGAGCCAGCCAACTGGCTGACCTTGGTTTCTTTATGTGCTCTGTCAAGACCTAGAGGCAGAGGTTATGGCCCCTTGGTTTCAGACTCCTGATCCAGGCCTTGGTCTGGATGCCTGCTGATGGCTGTCCCCACGCTACATGTGGTGTTTCCAGACACTTGGGCTGGAGAATGGCTGGCGGGGATGTGTGCTGTATCACTACTTTCTATATCATCAGCCTCTGAGCCTGCCATGTCTGAAGCATACTGACCTGAAGAGGGGGGGCAGGGGGGTCAGGCAAGGTTGAATTGACCTTGGTGCGCACAGAAGTCATGGATAGTGGGATGGGGAAGTGATTTGGTAAAATAAATAAGTCAATAATAATGGAAAACCAAAGCAGAGCAGCAAGGAGCAGCCTTGCAGGGAAAGCACTGGACAATGTCTCAGCTTTCAAACACTTCAAAAGGACTGCTAAGGGAGGGAGGAGGTTATGGAAAACAAAACCTGAACTGAGCATCAGCCAAACACTTGAGGTTCTGTACACACAGACTTCAGACCTTGTCATGTATCCTACCACTGACATCTGCTTCCTCTCCCAGAGGGAATCCTTGAGGTAAATATTATTCAGATGACAAACATCCAGATGACAGAAAGTCAAGCTGAAAACGCACTGGTGGACTTTGTTGTTACCTGCCAAGGGAGGTAAGTTTGTGAATGGAACTGTCAATCTTCCCTCTTTAAAAATAATTAGGTGTTGGAACGCTGTCTTCACTTATATGCAGCTGCATGAACAAAGATTGGGAACTGAAGTGTTTCTGTTTCTTGACTGGAACTAACAATAATATAAGTCTCATTTGTAAACTATGTCAACAGAAGTTACTGCCAGGCTCTTAGGATTCAGAACAAATGTCAAGCCTCAGTAAAAATAAGAGAACTAGATAGTGGGGAGAAACAATTCTATATTTGCCTGGCCAAGACAAGATTTCAGCACTTACTGTAAAATGGGAAGCAGTCTACTGAAATTGGAAGGAAACCCTTTCTTTTTGGCCATGATTTTTTGCCACTTAGAGCAAATGGGTGTGTCCAAGCAACTTCTTGGATAGGAAGACATTGCAGTAATATTCCTAGCTCCTAGAAGGGGATTAGAGTTGAGAGGACTGGGAAGTACAAGAATCGGCTCTGTAATGCAACCAGAAAACAATTAATCTCTCTTAAATCAGTGTTCGCTTTTTCAGCACATGATATGTATTAAAGGTAACAGACTTTATAAGCTGACTTGAGGCCGATTTTGTTAAACAGGCACCAGCATAAAACCAGGGCATGAGTGCAATCTGTCTATGAACTGGGCCAACAGGACTCCACAAACGCAACCTGTTCTCTCTTCCCTTCCCAGCCTCCCCACAGATGTCTGCACAGTAGTTTCTGACCCCACGTGCCAGGTGTCCAAGAGCATGGTATGCGACCCCATCATCGTCACTGATGAATGCTTACTCACCATCAGGAGAGCTTTTGAGGAACCTGGAACATACTGTATAAACATCACCTTGGGGGATGACACGAGTCAAGCCCTTGCTAGTGCGCTGATTTCCGTAAACGGAGGTGAGTCCATACAGAGCAGATGCGGGTCATCTGTGAATAGATCCTCCCTGTGGTCATTTCCCTGCAAGGGCAGGAAAGCACAGGAATTTGTACGGGGTTTTTATTATGCCTGGAGGCCTCAGCAGAGACTGTGCCAGCTTCTGTGAGGGTTCATGCAAAGATAAAGAGATGATTCCTTCCCTACAGGAATTTTAGATGTTAGAACTTGGTTTGATTTATGTTTACAATCCAATGAGCACAGTAATTATACAAACCCTTCTGTACCGCAGAATATGAAGAGTTCTTAAGCCACAATGTATTTTTCCACAGAATAACTCTTGGTCAGAAAAGCAGGAGAGGGACACGCCAGGCAGCATACTCCACACATGGAGACATTGGAAAAACAGAGAGGAATTCAGATCACTTGAGACAGAATCAAAGTATGCAGCTGAGCTGGCTGCCCTAAGCCATCTTTGTAGCCCATTGACCTTGACCAGCTTGCTGTTTCTACTTGAGGATAAGACAAATCAGGTTCTGGAAAGGTCTGTGTAACATTCATTGGCTACAGGGTGACTATTTCAGAACAGGTTCCTTACCTTTAGTCAGATGAGTATCGTTGTGTCTTGCTCACCGTTATCCAAGCAATCTTTGAAAGAACCAAATATTAAACCCAGCCTCAGTTAGAGGTCTACAGATCAGGGTGTCTCTCTGCTTCCACTCTATTGCCCTCCTGACCTCCCACTACAGTGTCCTAGTGACTCTTCTGAACTCTTTAATTACTAACAGCCAAACAACTGATCCTTTGTGGTCATTTGTGACAGTATTTTTGGCTAATTTTATTTAACCTAGGTATAAATTTAGCTGTACCTAAATCAGTTCATGATGACTAAGGCACAGTGCCTGTAAGCACATTCTGGCTCCTAAAGATGAAAATCGTGCAGTAGGATTTTTCAAAAATGTATTCACAGAGGCTAACTTTAGCCCAACAAAGCCGGTCTCCCCAGGTTTCCTCCAAAGGGCAAAGCTAAATAGTACTTTGGGGCTTCTACTATAATCAAAGCAGAATTAGGATCTAAGAGGGGTTGTTGCTCTGAGTCACCTTCTGGAGGAGCCCATCTAATGTTTGCAAACAGTTCTCATGTGCCACAATTTTCCACTCATTTCAAGAGAAGGCAAGTATTTATGAATTTCTGAAAATCCCATAATTTGCTGCCTGAGTGTTTGGTGCCTAAACATCTGGCCCTTGAAATTTGTCAGAACTGTATCTGGGTTATGCTGGCATTCCACAACACATCCACACTTAACCTGCTTAAGCTGCTGCTGAATGGGTAGCAATTCTATGATTCAGACATGCCCATTCAGTATGTGCTGCTTTGCAAACCAGTTCAAGGACGTACCTTAATAATAAAATAAGGCAAATCCCTACATTTTCAGAAAAAAATAGTGTGTAAACTAGGAATGAGGTCAAGACTCCACCAACAATTGTACCAACAAACTGAGAAATATGAGGCACGTGTACCAAATAAATGGTAAACCCTGATATGATATCTTGATTTTCATAGCAATTATAAATTAATAATTGGAAAGGTAAGCCAACACGCACCTCTACATTACTTCATTGTATAAACACATCAATATGAGGACCAAGAATGTGCCTAAGTGTCAGTAAACTCAATAAAAGTACAGCCTGTGGTCAGAAAATTAAGATATTAACACAAATTAAAAAAAAAAATCCAACAACAAAACAGTTGTAGTGATTTGGCTTCTTCTGTCAGACATGGAATTAGGAGTAAATGTGAGTGAAATGGCTGATGGTAAACCAAAAGGCAGAGTTCAACAACAGGCAGAGCCCAAAGTTAATTTCCCAGAACAAGCATGTTAAAAAAGCAGAGCCCTCAGCTCTGCCTCAGATAAGGCAAAAAAGTGTAAATCCATCAATCTCTCAGCCACACTCTACCATCTTGGCACATGTGGGACTGCAACAAATAATTGAAGAACAAACAATTGAATGCAATAAACATTTAAGAAACTCCATTTGTATCTCCTCCTCCCCTGGCCATCAGCCCCAAGAGAAAGCTGAAGCTGATTCTAACACTAAAGCTTATAGATGCACTGCATCTCTTGTATTCTCAGTGTAAAGGTTTCCCTAGCATGGAGATTGGCAAGGAGCAAATTAGCCTCACCTCGTTAGGTGCCAGCAAGACCCTCCAATCCTTCCCCTGCTGAAAAGGGCAACCCTGTGTCCCAGGAAGATGGCTCTCATGAGAAAACTGGCAAAGCCCAATTCACGCTGGGGTGGAATGGAGAATTAAATCAATTAGGATGTGAAAGCACCACTTCCTGCCAAAGTCGCTGATCTCCAATGCTTAGCATACTAGAAGCATTAAGTATATTTCAATCTGCACAGCAATTGAGTGAAAATTACATTTTCTACAGAAAATCTTTCTCATTGTAAAAACAAGTCTAACATTTAACCAAACTACTTTCTGAACTCTAGGATCATCATCAGGAACAACAGAAGGTGTCTTTATCTTCCTTGGTTTGCTGGCTGTGTTTGCTGCCATTGGGGCTTTTGTCCTTTACAAGTAAGTTGCTACTTTCTAGAATTAAAATCAGTTCAATGAACCATCAAAAATATTAGCTTAAATTAACAAAACCAACAACTTAAATTTTCATTAGCTATACTTTAGGGGTTTTTTTCTTGTTCACAAATATTCTGGCAAATATTCAAGAAAATGAGATTACTGGCTTAAGCCACAAAACCATAGGAAAATATGTAAATGTTAAAGACTTTCATAAAAAATAAGCCCAAAGGGTAATACTAGAAGGCCTGGGAACTGCATGTAAGCAGTAAGCAAATTCAAGCTGCGTGATGTGATTTATATATGCAGCAAAACCCTAACAAACAGAAAGGTAATTTAGCTGTAAAACTCCTACAAGAAGGGTTTGTGAATGACTGACAGATCAAGAATTAATCATCAGCCTTCTACATTATTTAATTGACAAATAAATTCTTTGGCAAAAAGGTGCTGAACATGCAGGAAAGTAGTTAACAGAAGCACGTGTTACTGCATAATTAGCTTGGATGTTTCTCATGAAGCTTTAAGATTGCACCAAGACTCTTGAGTCAAGAGCATGCTCACCCTGCGCAGTCGGTGGTGAGAAACAAACACCTTCACAGAGCCACAGCGCTCCACTGAGCAATGGAGCCTTCTCATTAACCAGTCATCGCTAATGACCTATGGCCGTTAACTATCAGATGGGATTGAAGAGGGAAGGGGGAGAGAGAATAAATGTTACAAATACACAACGAATTCCCTTCTGCACTGGGCACATGTTGAACGTGGACCTTCATTTCAATGTCTTTCAGCAATTAACTGTGCACATTCCTTGCAGGAGATACAAGCAATACAAGCCTATCGAGAGAAGCGCAGGACAAGCTGAGAACCAGGAGGGACTAACTGCTTACTTCAGCAATTTCAAGGCAATTTTCTTCCCCCGTAGCACTGAGAGAAACCCTCTGCTGAAAAGCAAACCAGGCATTGTTTAAGCCTTTCGTCTACCCTTGACTATTAGATTACGTACAGGACTCATATCTGAACTGTACTTTGATGGGGTTGTCTTGTTTTTGTAAAAAAAAAACCAACCAGGGGGTAAGGCAAAAGCACATATAGATGGGATGGTAAGTTTTGGGGGCTTGGTGCAATTAGAAATATTAATATAGTTCTTTGTAGAAAAAAAATAGGTAGTTTTGAGCACTTGCTGTTCTTGCTAGTGATCTAGGATACACTTTTCTGAATAACAAACACTCCCCCCTGCACTTTTCTGGGTTTTCTTGCTTCTAGGTTAACTACCTGCAAAACTAATCAGATTCACAATCTGGAGGGGAAATAAAAAAAAAAAGGCTAATTAAAAAAACAAATCAACAAAAACTTTGTCTTAAATAGAGAGTTCAGTATAGCTGCTTACTGCCTTAGCAGGATTCATGCCTTTGCTAGAAAGACACAGGGGGCCAGCACACGGTATGTCTGTGGAATGAAACGTGCCGTGGCGATTCCCAGGCATCAGCACTGAACCGCTGTCACCCACCAAGCAAACCCCAGATTCTGGCAACCACCAGAGGCATTCTTCCCCGCTAGGAGTTTGGCAGCAGCCACCCTGTTTTGCAGGGTTCAATAGCACAGATGCAACTCACTACATGTCAGTTGGCCTCCAGGCAAGAAAACAAGACCGGACACATTTAGTTTCCTACTGGACGTGGCTACCAGTGCACGAGCCTTACTGTGAACTAGACCACAGCCACCCCAGCAACAAGACTCATGAGGCCCATCTGCTTGGCTTTCCCTGTTGAAACTTTTACTCCGGGTCCCATCTAAAACCCTTAGATGCAATCACCGAGACTCTCTCTGTCTCCTTGGTTTCTGCTGGTCTTGAAACACTGGACTGGCCCCACCACTCCCCAGGGGGCAGAGAAGAGCTCCATTTTGACAAGGGTCAGCAGAATGAGGGTCATAGCAGGAAGAGATGTCGTTCAATTCCCATTCTCCCTTCTCTTTTCATTCCTCTCTCTCCTGCAGTAACAATACACTAATTTCTGCTTGCTCCTCCATCCCTTTTGTCTTTGACCACTTAATCAAATAAATGAAACCCCCAATCCAAATAAAGCGCTATGCTCTAGTTTCTGCTTCTGCGTGACGCAGCTTAGAAAGTGCAAACTCCTGCAAGAAAACGGACCAAAAAATGCTTTAAATAGTTCATTTTCCCTAAGAGCCTTTCTGTTAATATGGAAGTTTACAATCAAAGTGAAATTAATCTTCAGCTGAGGGCTGGACAAATGACTTTACGCCATCTATTTCCAAGCACTGAATTCTTTGAAGATCTGTGTTTTAATATATTTACCTTATGTACTTATACGTAACATCCCATTCTCTAACCATAACTGAGCATCTAAAACTATTCTCTGAGTTAAACAGAAAACGTGTTTCCTGTGAAAATTACCATCTGAATGTTATGTCTTCTGTTACCAGTCACACTGCTGACAGGAAGAACTGTAATTCGTATTTCTTGCTCTGGCTTGAGGCAGAACAGGGGTTTAGTCAAAAGCTTAAGATGACCTGTAATGCACCATGAAAAAATAAGGTCTGTCACAGCTATAATACCCAGGAACAGTGAGGCCACCGGCTACCACTGACCTTGGTTATAGGAAGAAAGCATCTTGTTCCAGCAAGAACACTGCATGGCAGGAGATCAGAGACATCTTAGGGTTTTGCATAGAAACCAACTTTTGGGCATATTTTAAGAACTTTATTTTATCCTTTAACTAACGTATATAGAATAGCTTGCACTATCTTCCTTTAAATATCATGTCAGAATATTACATTTTTATAATTTGATTTTGCCTGTGACTTCCATTTCATACATCTTTACTTTTATACAATGGAATCTAACTGCTGCGTTGGCAAATAAACCATCTAATGATTTTAAAGAGTACGTTTGCTTTGTCTCAGAGAGCTACTGTGAGGTAAGTGACTGGATGAGTTATCTAATTACTGAGCAAAACATCACCCACCTTCAGAAAACACAACTGGATTTGCCTTAGTCTTAGCTCACTTAAGCACATCTGGTACCAGTCTTAGTCCACTTAAGCACATCTGGCACCACTGTTGGTTATCTAGTTTTTGCAGGTTCCCTTCAAGTGTACTCCGAGCAATGGCACCACGAACTAAGAGGCAAGGAGAATTCCTTAACAACCAGACGACAGTTCCTTCAGACAAGGAACCCAATTTCAGAACAGATCAGGATACAAAGGAACTTCATGTCGTTCACAGGCAAGAACAGCTGACAAACAACAGATCTGTGAATGTCAGCAAATGTTACAAGACAGGTTTCAGGCATCCCCTTTGGAGAAATAACATCCAAGAATGACATCAAACATAAATGTGCATCATCTTCAGAAACAACATCTTTTCAAATATGTCATCAAGAAAAATGGTAATGTTAGCTGGGTAACAAGCTTGCTAAAAACTACTTTTTAAAAAACATATTTCAAACTACTTGTTTTGTTCTTCCCCCCTTTTCTTCTTGAACACTTCTTATAGCACACAATTAAGAGAGTCATCAGACAACATTTATTTCTTACCAGAAGTAGTTCTAAGCTGAAACTAAGGCTAAAACCCACCAGCTCCTGAAGGAATTGTAAAGGAATCAAACTAATCTTTGCCAGAGCCATCCAGACAGCACAGCCTAATAGGACAAGTGACCACCTCCAGCACGACATAGCAAAATTTTCTTCAAAGCTAGAGCTTTTATCGCTACTGATCTTTATAACTTGCAAGATTCATCCTTTTAAGTCTTCATACCATTGTTTTAGCATCATATGCAGCGAGGGAGGGAAAATCAGTCTGAAGAGCAATTCTTTTATTTCACTGTCAGGGTATATGGCAATGTCTCCAGGGGAAGAGAGCAGAGGAAAACGTGTTTTGGGTCGTCGCTTTTTTAAACCTTTGACAGCATTCTCCATAGCAAAACAATCCATAACAAAACCACTCCCCTGCACCCATTAAAATTAGGTAGGAAGCACACAAGCCTAAAACACACTTTCTCAAGAAAAATGTCTTCATTTCAAAACAGCTGCAGCTTTTTAGGCAAAACCACGGCCTTTACAAGGGGGCACAAAGCTTGAAGTGGGATACGCGATTAGGGTTTGTACGGCGGCGCTTGGGTGTTGTACCTGCTCCTTTCGGGCTCCAAGATGAACCCTCACGGCCACCGTTATCCAGGCCTCATCCCTGACGCCCTTTTA